>CBVK0102635955.1:0-10805 GCA_900067695.1 Picea abies
CGGTACATCTAAACCGAAATGGAGTTTCTGGACATCTCATCATTGGGAGCTACTTATTGATATGTTGTTAAAATCGTGCAGCAAGAATAAGCTGGGGTTCAGGTCTAATAATATGCAAAAACCAAAGTATGGTAAAGCAATCCCTAGCTCACAGTAAAACCAATCTTAAGATAACCACTATATTCTGTAGGAAAATAAGGGTAATAGGAAGATTAATAAGGACACTGGGAAGTGGTGTGACTTCCACAAAATCCCTTGGCCCAACACTGATGAATGCCACTCAAAACATTCATTGGTGGCCTAGCTCAAATAAAAAGAGACAAGACCCAACTCATACTTTGATTTAGATCATCAATGTAGAATTCACCACTACCATCATGACTAGAACAATCCAACTAGAAGAACTAGATGATCCTGAGGAGAGGGAGTGACTCTTCCATTGACAAAAGTGGGTGAAGGGTACCCCACTTCATTTCATTGTTGATAGTGGAAGCCAAAATAACCTCATATTAGTAGAGGTCATCAACTAGTTGGATTTTCCGACAACACCACACCTATAGCCATACAACATCGGGTGTCTTCTCCAGGGATGAGATATCCACATCAACCAACAGTGTCACTTGTCCTACAGCATCAATCCCTTCAAGGATGAGGTATTTTGTGATGTTTCCCCACTAGAAAGTTGGATTTTCCAACAACACCACACCCGTAGCCATACAACATAGGGTTGTTTCGCCAGGGTCAAGATCTTCGTGTCAACCAATAGTGTTGCATGTCCTACAACATCAATCCCTTCAAGGATGAGGTATTTTGTGATGTTTCCCCACTAGAAGTATGTGATCTTATGTTAGGAAAACAATATGTGTGGAAGCATCATGTTGTTTATGAGTCTCGACCCCATCGTGTCATTGTTACCAAGGTTCAGATTCAGCAAAATATTTCCCATCTCCCACATGAACTTGAAGCAATGGGGACCATTTCTTCATGGGGGGAGGAATGATCCAGATGGATATCGGTGGCTACCCACCTATTCCACTGGTTCAAAATACAATTTTCTACCTTGGCAATTTTTTACATTTTTTGGGTCCCAAACATCCGAGGTCGTTTTGATGCCCTAAATAATTTTTTTTGGACTTTTAGGGGGAAATAGTTTTCAACAACATGCCCTAAACCCAAAATAAAGTTGTACTCCTTGTCTATATATTTTGGATGAGGTATCGAACACCCCAAACGAAGATCATATGAAAAAATTTATTCTCTCGAGAAGTTGACGTATCAACTACCCCCATCGGGGCCCACAAACCTTTTGGTGTTTCATCTTCCAGGGTCAGGGATTTGGATTTTTAGGGTTTTCTCATTTATTCTTTATGTTAAAAATTCCTATGGAGCCTCATTGTAAAGACATCTTCTTGTGAATGAGCATAGCTCTCACATATCTTCTCAGAGATAAGTTGCCACCATTCTAGTGAGTTCATTCACTATGTATTTTTATAGTTTATGTACGTTTCCTTCATTAATAGAAATTGTGTGTTACTATATCTTTGTTTTTCTTGCAATATCTCTATGTATTTCCTTATTATATTCCTACCTTCATTTTTTTCTCAAAATAATCTAGATCAATTATAGATCATATGTCTAGATGTGTTGTGAATCCTACCACACAAGGATGTTGTGGATCCTATTACATGGGAATGTTGAGGATAGTTGTGGATTCTACCCAATAATATTGTTACGGATCCGACCTAATATTATTATTGTGGATCCAATTCTAAGAGTATGCTACAAATATTAGATCATGTGCTAAAGGTTCATAGCTCCAGGTGGCATAGGAGGAAGAGATTGGATGAGAGTCTTAATGCATGTATTTTAAGGAAAGGATCTCCTTTTAATAAGTTTTTGTTCATCCTCAATGACAAGTCAAAATCTTCATAATGATGAATTAGGTTGCTTTACCTTCTCTTATAGTTTCCCGGAAATCTATTTCACTATTGACTCTATTTTTAGCTCAAGTTGGATTAAAATTTCTTTTAACCACTTTTATCTCAATGACACTTTCACATTATAACACCCTTGGCTTGAGTGACCTCTAGTAACCCCGTTTACCCCTTTCTGGCCCTGGCTATAGTCTAACGGGGTTGTTTAGACCATTAAGCCTCCTCTCTAGAGATCCTATTTGGAAAGGGACATTACAATCCTCCCTTCTCAAAACTGCTTGTCCTCACGAAATACCAATCCAGGGTGTTGCAACACCTTCTCGCTCTCCCAAGTGGCATCCTCTACTGGAAGCCCTCTCCATATGATCAAACACTCTTTGATGACCCTACTGCTCAGTTTCCACTCTGGGAACTCCAGTACCTCCTCTAGAACCAAGTCCAATTGTCCCTCTTCATCCAATGGGGGAAGCTCCTCTAATGTGCTAATGAATTGTCCCAATGCCTTCTTGAGGCAATATATGTGGAACATGTTGTGAATATTTCTCCCCTCTGGAAGCTCTAGCTCATAACAAACCTCGCCTACCTGACACATGATCCTGTAAGGTTCATAAAATATGGGCTTGAGATTCTTGGCCCCACTCTTCTTCAGAGATGACTGTCTGTAAGGTTGGTGTCTCAAGAAAATCAAATCCCCAACTTCAAAGTTGCACTCTATCCTATGTCTATCTGCACTCATCTTCTGTTGATTATGTGTTGTCCACAAGTTCTCTTTTATCAATTTGAGAATCTCCTGACTCTCTGTGATCCAATCCTTGGCCTTGGGAGATATACTCTCCACGAAAACCAAGTCTATCAAATTGGGAGCATCATACCTATACAATGCTCAGAAGGGTGTCATACCAATGGACATGTGGAAAGTGGTGTTGTAACAATGCTCCCCTAAATGTAGCCACCTGACCCATATTTTATGTTGTCCACAAACATAGTTCCTCAAATACCCTTCAACCCACTTGTTGATGAGCTCGGTCTTCCCATCTGTCTGAGGGTGATAGATGGTGTTGGGTGTCAACTTTGTCCCCACCAATCTAAAAAAATCCCTCCATAATGTCCCAATAAATCGACTGTCCCTGTCACTAATGATGTTCCTCGACAACCCATGAAGTCTAAAGACCTCTCTGAAGAATAACTTAGCTACCTGAAATGTGTTGTACTATATCGGTATGGAATAGAAGTGATAAAACTTGGTCAATATGTCGAGCACTACATAGATGCAGTCCTTACACTGGACCTTAGGTAGGCCTGTGATGAAGTCCATCGATATGCTCTCTCATTTATGCTATGGAATGGGAAGTGGATGAAGTAGCCCTGCTGGAAGCGTATGCTCTGACTTGTTCTACTGACAAGTCACACACTCATTGATGCACTACATAATTTCATGTTTGAGTCCCTTCCATGAGAACCTCTCTCTGATATTCCTATAGGTTTTGAAAAACCCATCATGGCCTGCTAGTGGTGAATCATGAACTATTGCGTGGATCTTCTTCTTCAGCCTTGAATTTGGTACTAACCAGACTTTGTCCTTGTATAATATGACATCGTCAATGACCCTATACATGTCATCTTGAATCTGTCCATTGAGTACCTCACAAGAGAAATTGTTCTTGGAATATTCCACTAACAAGTGGGATCGCCAATCTGCTAAAATATCCATCAAAGAACATGGCGCAGGTCTCTTAGATAGTGCATCTGCCACAATGTTCTTCTTCCCCTTGACATACTCTATGTCGAATTCGAATGCCTGTACCTTTGTCACCCATTTTTTTTGGTGCTCAGTGAGGTCCTTTTTCTCAAGGAGCTACTTCAAGCTGTTGTGATCTGTTTTGACCATGACTTTGCTGCCCACCAAATTTTGTCTGAATTTGGTCAAGGCATGCATGATTTCCAACATTTCCTTGCAATAAATGGAGTACAACCTCTTGGGTTGAATAATCTTCTTTCTCTCAAATACAATGGGGTGACCTCCCTGCATCAAAACTTCCCCGATACCCTCACCAGATGCATCACACTCTAGTACAAATGTTAAAGTGAAATATGGTAATGCTAACACTGGACATGTTCCCATGACTTCCTTCATGTGATCAAAGGATTTATGTGATTCATCGGTCCAAAAAAAATCCCCATTCTTGGTGAGATCCTTCAGTGGTGCTCCAAGATGAGAAAAACCCCTGACAAACTGCTTGTAATAGTTGCATAACCTAAAGAAGCTCCTCAACTTTGTCACATTCCTAAGCATTGGCCAATCCAAAATGGCCATGATCTTGTCCTAGTTTACTTGTACCCCATGCACACTGATGATGTGGCCTAAGTAAAGTATCTCTATCATACTGAACTCACACTTGGATTGTTTGGCATATAGTGACTACACCTCCATGATGCTCAATACCTCATCCAAGTTCCTCATATGATTCTACCATATCTTGCGTAGACCAAGATGTCATCAAAGAAAACAAAGACATATTTCCTCAACTGATCCATGAATATGTGGTTCATGTAAGAATGAAATGTAGTTGGTGCATTGGTTAGCCCAAATGGCATAACCAAAAACTCGAAATGACCAAAGTGACATTGAAATTTCATCTTCTCTATTTCCTACTCTTGGATGTTCATCTGATGATACCCAAAGCATAGATCAATATTCAAGAAGAAAACTACGCCATGCAATTCATCCATCAACTTGTCAATGCGAGGGATAGGATATCGGTTCTTGATGGTCATCCATCAACTTGTCAATGCGAGGGATAGGATATCGGTTCTTGATGGTTTTCTTATTCAAGGTCCACTAATAAATGCACATTCTCATGGTACCATCCTTCTTCAAGACTAAGACAACTGAATAAGTGAATGGACTACTACTAGGTTTGATATGTCCCATCACTAACAATTCATTAATTTCTTTCTCTATATCATCCTTGAAGCTCCTATGATGATGATAGGGTGGTGTGATCATAGATTTGGCCCCCTCCTCCAACTCAATGGTGTTCTCAAACCCCCTGTCAGGTGGTCTTTCTGGTGGAATTGACCCAAAAACCTATTGATGTCATCCCAACAAGTTCCTTATCTTTGTATGATACTGTTGTCGATCCTTTGAATCATTATGCATAGTGATCAAGCACTCTGTGGCTTATACTACCTACCCATGTCTTAATATCATCTCCATACTCTAAGCCAAAACTATCCTGGGTGCTCATGTCAACATGCCCCTCAGAACAACCCTCTTCCCATCAATGTCTCTGAACCCCATCTCCAAGGTTTGGTAGTTGGTGGTGATTTTTCCCAATTTGATCATCCACTGGACTCCCAATTCCACAACTGTGTCAGATAGTTCAACCACATAAAATGTGTCTCTCACTATGTAGTTACCTAACTTTATCTCCAAGTCTGAAACTCTATCTAAACACTCCATTGTATGGCCATCTACTACTACAACATCAAACCCCTCAAACTCCTTTGTCTGAAGAGTCTGTCTCGATACCAATGAAGAATCAATGAATTTGTGGGTGGCCTCACCATCTATTAGGGAGATTTCTCATTGTCCCTAAATAGTCCCTCTAATCTAGAGAGTATCATACTTAAGAACACCATAAAGGGTCGATATGACTCCTCCCTTTTCTAGTTTATGTTTGTTATCCTACCCATGAGGTTGTGGAACTATCGGTGAGTGGGTCCCTTCCGGTGTTGGTGGTCTAAAGGGAGGTTTCTCCTCTGCCTATGATGGCTCCTCCTCTGAGCTATTGGATCCACTTTCATGTTCATCCTCCTCACTGTCGAAATTGTTTTCTGCCACTTCAGTATAATGAATCTCTCCCTTGCCTATGCACCTATGGCCTGGGACCCAAGTGTCTTTGCTAGTGAAGCAAAGCTTCTTACTCATAAGCTCTCACCTTGTATCATCATCCAACTTCTCGTTACCCTTCCATTCTCTATGGAATGGCTTCCTCTCTCGATCCCTCTATGGTACGAAGGGTTTGGAAAAGGGTTTGGTCTTTGTCGTTGAGTCTGCTAAATCTTGAGTGCATAAGATGGCTCCTACAAGGTGTGAGGCTTGTATGCCTTCACCAATCCTCTCAAGGGTTCTGAGAGCCCCTCTATGAGTAACATGATCAACCTAGGCTTAGATATATTTGTCACTGCCACTACCACCCACTAAAACTATGTGATGAGTGCCTCTGTTGTGCTAGTATTTCTTAATTGGGCTAGATCCCTGAAATGGATCTTTGGATCCCTCCTATAAAACATGTCCATGAGTCTCTCTGTGAACTCCATATAGGAGGTGATGTGACTATGTCCCAACGTCACTAGTCCATGATGCCACCATTCACGTTCCTCACCCTCCAAGTGTTGGGTAGCGAAATTGATGGCTTCTGTATCGATCATCTGGTTGAGTTTGTAGTACGTGTCTAGATTTTGTACCCAAGCTCTGGTTATGCATTTGGACGATCCATCAAAAGAATTTACAGTGATTTTACAAACTTTCCATATGAAATCAATATTATGTTTTTGTTACTGTTGATGTCCTCCTCTCTGAGGCTCTCTGGGGAAGTTCCTGAGTCTGAGTCAACAATACTCGACTAGGGTCATGTCCTGATGGAAGTCATGGCCCAATTCTACATATTTCCTCCTGTACTCTGCAATGTCCTCTGCATGAGTGGGAAACTATTGTGCCATCGGTTGTTTTTTTGTTGTTGGGGTTTCCCTCTGAAACAGGGGAACAATGGTCTGGGAATCCTACTCGAAGAGGTGTATGTGTGAGTAGGTGATTGGGGTCTACTTCCTTCCCCTGAATTCCCCTATGCTACATGTGGGGCTTGTGTGCCCACTATAGCTAATCTGCCATCCATATGCGCCAAAGACTGAGTCATGGCCTACTGACTGACTACCAAATAGTTGAGTACCTGCATGAAGTTTTCCTTTGGTTCCATGGGGGCCTTACCACTACCCTCTATTCTTTCATATATGTCTCCTAACATCCTCTCTACATCATGCTCAACCTCACGCTATGCCCTTCTCTCTGCTTCACTGTGTGTCTCTTGCTCTTCCTCTAAATTGGGAGGAAAAGGGGGAAAATCAGATCTAGGTCTTCCCTCCTTGTGTCTATTGTAAGTGACATATTCATCATCTACGTGCTCACAACCCATTGGGTCCTCTGTTGCACCTATTGTCTTTAGTCACACGCTGGAAGGACTAAATCTCTGATACCACTATAATATACCATATCCGGCTAGTCTAGGAATCTTTGCTAATGTGTGTATGATTAATGGTTTGCAGCATATAAATGAGCATAAAAAAACAATTACGACAAAAGACTGCAAAGATTATATTATGATATCTCTGCAGAGTACAAATGTTGAATGTGGCTGAATAAAATGAATCACTCAGCTAGATCAGAAGGACTAAATCTCTGATACCACTATAATATACCATATCCGGCTAGTCTAGGAATCTTTGCTAATGTGTGTATGATTAATGGTTTGCAGCATATAAATGAGCATAAAAAAACAATTACGACAAAAGACTGCAAAGATTATATTATGATATCTCTGCAGAGTACAAATGTTGAATGTGGCTGAATAAAATGAATCACTCAGCTAGATCAACGACAAAAGGATCTTAGCTGGAATACAATAAGAAAACTAAATTATAATATCTGATAATAAATGAACACTGCGATATCAATGGATGATCTAGAGCTATGGAACCTCACACAGTAACTGCTGCAAGTCCCGAAAGTTTTCCCTGATGCCTAGATCTTTCGAATCAGCTTGGAAACTGTCCCATACAGTACACCGTGATGTCCCTATCAGTCCTGGTGACTGCCTGTCCCTTTTATTGGTGTGTATGAACCTTGGATGGATCCCCCTGGCAGAATGCGCCCCTTTGCTACTGGAAAATTTTGCCCTAGTGATTCCATCATAGGAATCAACTGTTATGTGTCTCAAACTGACCGCCCTTCCCTACTGTGAAATGGGTGGGAAGGGTTTCCCTAGATCCGATATGATGATCGCTTGGGACCCTCAAATGTGTCCTCCCCAAGTGTCATACTCCTAATGTCTGGAAAATGATCCCTAGATGATTCCTCCATCAGAATCTGATGAGAAACTAGGAAAAATATGCACCTATCCTTCTTCTCAATTGGGTTGGAGGGGAATCTTTAAACTCTCCCTGAATGGGACAAGTCGATCCACTAAACCTCCTTAGATGTTGCACCCTCTCCCTAAACAAGTGTGCCCCTACTACTGAATCTTGTAGAATTTTTGTTGAAGACTGATGGAAGACATGTGTGACCTCCCCAGTGACTAGGGTTTGTTTCTCAACATCGAAATCAACCACTGGTATATTCCTCCTGGAATCCACTAAATTGTCTCTCCTGAGATGCTCCTATCTCCTGAATGACAATTCAAAACCTGCATAATGATGAATTAGGTCGCTTTACCTTCTCTTATAGTTGTCTGAAACCCTAATTCATTGTTGACTCTATTTTTAGCTCAGGTTGGCTTAAAATCACTTTTAGCCACTTTTAGCTCAATGCCACTTTCACATTATAACACCCTTGGTTGGAGTGACCTCTAATAACCCTGTCTACCCCTTTCTGGCCCTAGCTATAGTCTAACGAGGTTGTTTATACCATTAAGCCTCCTCTCTAGAGTTCCTATTTGGAAAGGGACATTACATCATGGCCAGTACTTCAAGGCTTCATCCCCACTGTCAGTTATTGACAAACTAAACAATAATACATTTACATTGTTCCTATGCCATAGCATGGTGATATGAATTAATGATTAATTACAAGATAGGGGGAAAAAGGGTGTTACACTATGGAAGGCTCTTTGTGATTTGATTCATTGGATAATATGTGGTTAGTATCACGTAAAATATTTACCACAGCCGCAATTCCATCCCAATGCATTATTTTTAAGTTTTCTTCGACGTATATTGAAACAAAGATGTTGAAACTTCAGAAGCAAGGCATCCACTACACTCTTAGGCCAAAGATCCTTTATAAATTTAGGTTTCATATGTTTTGGATATAGGGTTTCGAATACCTATGATACTCCTCAAAAATTGATAGGGCTCCATGATAGGTCTACTTTCTCTAAAGTAGTTTTGTGCTTTTTAATTATTGCATTCTCCTTATCATAAACACAACACCGAGCTCCATGCTCTGAAATGAAAGTACATAATTTGTACGCCAAAGAAGTGTTTCAATTACAGTGAGTGATCGGATCCCTTCGAAATTGAGACACAAAATTCACTCAAATAGTGTATCTTGCTTGAGGAAAAAGGCGATGAATCGACATCTTTGGAATTTTACCATTGAGTCTTTGATTAGTGAAAGGAAAATTGTGAACAACAATGACACACCATACTCCAATTGTGTGATTCTCACAAATATTCTTTCCTTCATCTTCCACACGCTAAGAGGTGGGCTCACCTTTTCTTCAGAAATAAATGAATACAACTAGTTATGATGCAATATACGATTAGGGTTTTTGGACCCTAATTTGCTTTTGGAAATTACATTCTCCACAATTGCAGTGTGTAGGATTTTCATTGTTTATGTTTTTTTGGCATATTCTGATCGGAATATGCATCATCTCAAATACGAAGACAATGACATGAGTCTTGACACTGGTTACATCAATTTTACATGGTCAGATTCATGAATAACCTTGGCATTTGGGAGTTTCTCTCCCTCTTGGAAATTTGAAGAGGTAAATGAATGCGTGAAGAGGTAAATGAAAGAGGAAAAACAAGGATATGTCATGTAAATGGTTCTTCATAATTACTAGACTGCAGGCCACTCCTTGACATGGAAAGTGGTAAAATGCAATGGCAGGCCACGTACTAGAGGTAAATGTGAAATCTCAAGAGGTAAATGTTAAAATTGAATTAATCTTATTTGGATTTGATAAATTAAGTTTGGTGGCAATTCATACTTAGCATAGTAACTTGTTAATCATGTTATGTAAAAATTGATAAATTAAGTTTGGTGGCAATTCATACTTAGCATAGTAACTTGTTAATCATGTTATGTAAAAATGAAAAGGTAAACATGATGAATGGATGAATTCATAAGTGCAAGGGAGTTAATGATGGCAATGCCATTCATTGATTTGAATGTAAGATGAAGAATATGCCACCATCTTCACTTTCTAACCATCAGATCGGATTTTTTAATTAAAAGGTGGATTAATCCATTGATTCCAATAAGAAAGCGCCTATCAACATAATTATTAAGGTCATAAATCCATTTATGTTGGTGCTATGGATATAAAATATTGTTTTCTAGATGAGGAATCCACCATGCCTCCTCTTTCTCTTTCACATTCTCATGCAAAAAACAATTATCTTTCATGTTGTTGCCACCTCATAATCATCATCCTCATGGGTGTAAACGACTTTGTTAATATCCACCAAAGCCTTTCCATGCGACTTATATCCCCTAAAAGTTATGATCTAGTTATTGTTATATATTTATCATATCACAAATAAATTGAAAGGATTGTGCTACAAACCAAGGTATAGAAATGCTCAACAACAATTTTCTATAATCGGTGGTATACACCTTACTCTAAAGTCAAGGAAATATGGGAATTTTGCATGGAAGAGTTAGGAGATGCATGTAAATGAGTAGTGAAGGAGAGAATTGTGAATATCAATCTCCATTCTCTTATTAGTCCCTTCCATAGGCGTAGAGGGACTATAGCGATCGATAAATCGTTGACTTGTTATTAGATTGTGCATTGACTAGAAATATTTCCACATTGTCTATTGTTGGAAGAAGGGAAGTGAAGACATCGATTTTAATATAAT
>CBVK0102635969.1:0-10344 GCA_900067695.1 Picea abies
ATTCTTATTCTTTGTTAGATTTCGGGCATGCTAAAGCTGAGGCAACAACCTTGGAAGACCTAAAATTGGTTAATGTTGAATTCAAGAAGCACGATCCGCAAAGGTTCGTAAGTAATCACTTGGCCATTTGCAGACTTAAAAGGTTCGAACACGAAAATTCACCCTCGAATGACATTTTCCGAGGTGCAAGATATTATGCCGAGATTTTGGCTCGGATGAAAACCCTGGCACTTGAAGAGAGGGTCGATGTTCTAAAATTCCAAGAACATCGACGCAGTTGTCTTCTCGCAGTATTGAGGGGTGAGAATCCAAGTACAGCAGAGGTGAAACAAAAAGAAGCCGAAGGCTCCAAAGATGCTGCACCCAGCCAAGAAAAACACTAGGACGAGGAAGAGAAAACTAGGAGTCTGAAACCAAAGATAAAGACTCCCAAGCCACCGAAAAAGCAGACTCCAGTTACTACTCTAGGATAGCCAGCTAAGAAAATCAGAGATCCCATCACCTCCATCACTCCCTTGCAGTCAACTTAGGGAAACCTAGACACAGGGTGGATTTTAAATGAAGAATTGAGACCTATAAGGATCGAAGAACTCCTTCCAAATGAGTAATTTTTCGATAAGAAGAGAAAGGATGTAGTAAAAGAGAATTCTATCAAGAAGAGGGATCAACATCCAAGAAGTTCAAGTTGTTTATTGATGGGAAAGACAAGAAGAATGAAGATTTTGTGACAGAAATAGTTGGGACATTAGGGGCATATGCTACAACAAACCAATTTTCAGTCGGGGTTTTGAAAAATCAGCTGAAGCGAAAAAATCACCTCATCAAAACCTTAGAAGCTAGACTAGCCACAACAGAGGAGGCTACCAAAGACCAGGCAAGTGTAGGAATAGAACAAGCAAGGCTGGCCGATAAAAAGGAGATAGAGCTACTCAAAACTAAGCTCAAACAAGCAGAGCTGATAGCTCAGACCGGTCAGATACAAGTGGACCAACAAAAAGACTTGATTGAGCATCTATAGGCTAGAGTGGAAATTGCCGAAACTAAAGTTATAGATATCAAGATGTTCCAGTTCTAGGCAATGGAGATTCAGAGCAGGGTTTCTACTGCCCCAACGAAGTTTACTCACCAAGGTAGAGATAATGCGGGACAACTGCTTACTCGTGGATGAAGTATTGGAAAATTTATCTGTCAGAGAAAGAGAAGATGGAGCATCTCGGGTCACATTTCAAGAGGCTGAGATAGCTACAAACAACAGGGAATCAGGAAGTACTCCCAGGTTTTCCATTTCGGAGTAGACCAGAGGAAATATTTTATTGAAAGAATGGGAGCACAGTATAGCAGAAGGTAAACTGCAAGCCAAGAAGGTAATGAAATCCTTTGAAGAGGATTTTGGTTCTATATATGGTAATCTGTTAAGTATTGATAGCAAAGGCAATGCTGAGACATTGAGTCAAATGAATATAGCGAAAATCTCACTGGATATAAATGAAAAAGAAGGAAGAAATTCGGCCGAAATCTCACAGGTAACTATGGTAGACATAGTTCAAATAGATAAATGTATGATTAAACTAAGTGTGCAATTATGTGCTATTGACATCATAGACTGATAGATGGAAGAAAGGTTGCCACAATTAGCCCAAGATTGTTACTCTTTTGAGGCCAATTGTCAAGCGGAACCGTCAAGGTTGATATCTCGGCTAGTGGAAAGATGTGTCACTTGTACCGAGCATGCGAGAGGGAAAGCCTCTGGTACCAAATAAAGACAGAGATAAGGAAATGAAACGATTGATCTCCTTCTTGTTGTAACTGAAAATCCTGGAACGATTGAGATTCCATCATATGTAAATCTGTATAAATATACAATAGAAGGAAGGAACAAGGGTTAGACCTTTTTGTGTCGATTGTAATAGAGGTTTTCTATCTTGAGAATTAATATAAAGCAAATCCAAAGATTCTCAATTTCGTCAGGACTGTGTTATGAGTTTGTTTCCTTGTATCTCATATTTCATTTCATTTCATATTTGTATCTGATGAATGCTTCGCTATAATTTAGTACAACCTCTACTATAGTGAATGAATTCTGGTTTTCTATATTGTTTATTGTTTTTCCTCTGTACCAGCTATCAGCAGGTATAAGACCAGTCAACACTTTAGAATTCTATATATATTTTATGCTTCATCAGGTTATTTCTTTACCTTCCTCTTCTTTTGTTTATAAGTGAGATTCTCCCTTGATAGGAGCCTTACATGATAGACAACTTAATGTTTTCTTCCACTTCATACATCTATATTAAAATATAACTTAGTTACGAGAAAGAGCCTTTGGTTTGCACTCTATTTTCACTCCTGGAACTGTAAACTCTCCTTTATATGACTGAAATTAAGACAACACCTAAGTTTCCCCCAAGATTTTCTTATCATTCTGTTCCTCTATGACTGTCCCTGTAACAAGACAACCTAATATCGAACCTGGGCTATTAGATCAAACACATATCGCCTTAAATCTTTTTGATACTATTCTAAAAATAGCCACTACCTGGGTTGAACTCAAACGTTCATGGGCAGCGATTGAAAGGGATATAAACATCCAGGAACAGTTGGAATCTAGACAACGCCAACTCAGGAATCATCCCTATCTTCCCTTACCGAAGGTTGACGTTTCTTCCCTCTCTACCCCTTACTCACTTTCGGATGCCTAGACACTATAATTCTAAGCCTTAAGTACATACTATGGAACAACAGGACCTGTGATAATTCATAAGTGAGACCATCAAGGTCTCAGAGAGCCAATTCGGCTCAGATTTGAAGATCCTTGACTGGGAGGTCGCATAACCCTTAGGAGAGAAAGGGGGGGATGCACCAAGTGGTATCAGAGCTGATTTTTACTTGCAAACAACATGCAAAGGAGAGGAGACAAAAGAAATCAAAGTTTTACTTTATGTGTGACAGATAGTCAACATAATTCCACTGAGGAGACGAGTGGATCCACCTTTAGCCAATCGGGTTGTAGAAATGGAAATGAAAGAGATTCATGCAAGATTAGAGGTGATGGAGGCAACATGGAGAAGGGAACCTGATGCTGGAGACATCAATGATGCAGAGAGTGAAGAAGTAGAAGTCAAAGAAGTTGTAAGAGAGAATGTTGTTGAAGAACGTTTGCTGAGAGCAGTTGTTAGATTGGGAGCCAGAGCCAAGATATAGGTCCCAATGTATGAAGGAAATTTGGATGTTGAAGAGCTGATGGATTGGATAAGATCCATGGAAAAATATTTTGACTATGAATATGCCGATGAGGAGAAGAGGGTGAGACATGATGTCACCAGACTAAAAGGGCATGAAACACTGTGGTGGGATGAACTGCAGGCTGATAGGAGAAGCAAAGGAAAACAAAAGATAAAGAATTGGGACAGAATGGTAGCCAAAGATAAAGAATTGGGACAGAATGGTAGCCAAGCTGAAGGCTAAATTCATGCCCAAAGATTATCATATCAATCTGTTCAGGAAGTTGTAGAACCCGAGGAAGAAGGGTATGAAAATTAAGGAGTACACAGAGGAGTTCTAAAATATGAACATCAGAACTGGACAAAGAGAGAAATATGAAGAAAATGTTTTCATATATATAAATGTCCCGAGGTATGAAATCCAGGATGATGTCAGCATGATATTAGTAAGGACAGTGGAGGATGCTTATTAGTTTTCACTGAAGGCATAGGATAAGTTGACCAGAAAACAAAGCTAGCGAGGCAGAGGTAAAATCCCAGTCCTGAAAAAGGACAATGGATTTTCCCATGACAAGGAACATAAATCCAAAGACGAGACTGAGAAACCACATAGTCACTCGAAAAGAGGAGGAAGTTCTCGTGGAAGACAATATGGTGGAAGAATTTCTTCTAGAGGAAGAGGAAGAAGCAAAGGATAAGTAAGGTGCTATGCCTGTGGAAAGACATGGCACATGTCTTGGGAATGTCTTGAGAAAAAGAAAGAAGGAGGAGGTGAAGCTCACATTTCAGAATAAAAGAGAAGGAATGTTGAAGTAGAAGGAGCAGAGGATGAAACATCCCTAATGTTGAGAAAGGTTCTCTTAAAACCAGAGGCAATAGTTGAAAAGCCAGTGCAGAGGAACAAGCTCTTCAGGACAACTTGCAAGACTAAAGACAGAGTATGAAAGGTGATAATTGACAATGGGAGCACTGATAACTTAATATCCATAGAGATGGTGGATAAATTGGAGATGGAGATAACTACACATCCGAAGACATACAAAGTCTCATGGTTATAGAAAGGACACCAGGTAATGGTTACTAAACACTACTTAGTTGAATTTAAGATAGAAAAATATAGAGATGAAATTCTATGTGATGTAATTCCCATGGATGTATGCCATATTTTGTTAGGAAGACCATGGCAGTTTGACATGAATGTCATTTGTGATGGGAGGAAGAATACATACACCTTGGAGAATAATGGTAGGACACACATGTTGCTGCTGATAGAGGAGAAGAAAGTGAAAGAGGAAGCCAACACAAGCATACTTCTCATGAGTGGGAAGGAGCTCCTGAAAGAAGTTAAGAAAGAACATGAGATGCAGTTTTCTATGGTGAGGAAACCCAACGTTATCCTTACAAGTACTTCGA
The DNA here is from genome assembly GCA_900067695.1 of Picea abies. Lineage (NCBI taxonomy): Eukaryota > Viridiplantae > Streptophyta > Pinopsida > Pinales > Pinaceae > Picea > Picea abies. Next base: position 4,635 of record CBVK0102635969.1, read on the forward strand.
TGGATGATTTTCCTGAAGAAGTTCAAGAATTGTTGGACAATTTTGCTGACATAGTGGTGGATGAGCTGCCTAACTCATTGCCACCCATCAAAAGTATCAACCATTATATTGATTTGATACCAGGAACAAGTCTGCCAAACAAGGCAGCATACAAACTAACATCTCGAGAGAATGAGGAGGTAAAGAACCAAGTCCATGAATTGTTAGACAAGGGTTTGGTTAGAGAGAGCTTGAGTCCATGCGCAATACCAACTGTGTTGAGTCCAAAGAAGGATGGACAATGGAGAATGTGTATAGACTCAAGATCCATTAACAATATCACCATCAGGTATAGATTTCCTTTGCCAAGAATGGATGACTTAATGGATTGCTTAAGTGGAGAAAATTTATTTTCTAAGACAGATTTGAAAAGTCGATATCACCAGATAAGGATGAGGGAAGGTGATGAGTGGAAAACAACCTTGAAGAAAAATGAAGGTTTGTATGAGTGGTTTGTTATGCCATTTGGATTAACAAATGCCCCAAGTACTTTTATGAGGTTGATGAGTGAAATACTGAAAGATTTCATTGGCAAGTTTGTGGTAGTTTATCTGGACGATATACTGATCTTTAGCAAGACTAAAGAGGAGCATTTGAGACACCTGACACTAGTGATGAGGAGACTACAACAGGAGAAGCTGTTGATAAATATGAATAAGTCCTCTTTTATGAAGACATAACTCATTTACTTGGGTTTTGTGATCTCTTCAAATGAACTGAAGATGGATCCAGAGAAGGTGAAAGAAATCAAATAATGGCCATCACCAAGGAGTATGTTTGAGGTAAGAAGATTCCATGGATTAGCAAGTTTCTATAGGAAGTTCATCAGAGATTTCAGTGGAATTTGTGCACCAATGATGGATACAGTGAATAAGAAGCACAAGTCTTTTAAATGGACAAAGGAGGTTGGGAGGAGCTTCAATATACTGAAGGAGAAAATAAAAGAACGACCAATTTTGATCTTACCAAATTTTGGAAAGAAATTTCAAGTGAGATGTGATGCAAGTGGAGTTGCAATTGGAGCAGGTTTGAGCCAAAATAATGGACTGGTTGCCTATTGTAGTGATAAGATGAATGAGACAAAGAGAAAATACTCCACATATGATAAGGAGTTTTATGCCATAATTCAAAACTTGAAGAAATGGAGACATTACCTTGTTCCACATGAATTTGTCTTGTATAGGAACAACCAAGATTTACAATTCATAACCAAACAAGAAAAATTGAATCAAAAGCATGCAAAGTGGATTGAATTTATGAAGAATTTCACTTTTTTCATAAAACATATTGTTGGGAATGCTAACAAAGTTGTTGATGCATTGAGCTTGTTGATGCATTGAGCAGGAGATGTTTGATTCTGCAAGAGTTTCAGGTGAAGACCTTGGGGTTTTAACACCTTAAGGATATATATTTTGATGATCCAGACTTCAAGCAAGCATATGAAGCATGTGTGAATCCTGTGCTGAGAGATAGGAGCCAGTGGACAGAGTATATGATTCAAGAGGGATTGTTTTTCAAGGAAAATCAATTGTGCATACAAAAATGCTCAATGAGGGATAACCTTTTGAAGGAAAAGCATAATTAGGGATTGGATAGACATTTCGGCCATGACAAGACATTTTCACAGTTGAGAAGTTCATACCATTGGCCAGGTATGAGAAAAGAAGTGATAAAGTTTGTGAACAGATGCAGAATCTGCCAACATGCAAAACAAAAAATACATAACACTGGATTGTATCAACCATTGCCAATACCAGAGAGGCCTTGGGATGAAATAAGCATGGATTTTGTGTTGGGAATGCCAAGAATGAAAAGAGGATGTGATTCCATATTCATGGTTATGGATAGGTTTTCAAAGATGGCACACTTTATCCCATTCTAGAAGACCAGTGATGCAACACATGTTGCAAATATGTTTTTCAAGGAAATTGTGAGACTTCATGGACTACCCAGAAGCATTGTCTCGGACAAAGACACTAAATTTGTTGGTCATTTTTGGAGAACACTATGGAAGAAATTGGGGACAGTTTTTTCCTTCAGCTCAGCTTATCACCCTCATACAGATGGGCAGACTGAGGTGGTAAAATTTTTTTTGGGAAACTTATTGAGTCTGGTCACTGATCATATTAATCAGTGGGATCAGATTCTTCCACAAGAACAATTTGCATGCAATGACTCACCCAACAAGAGCACTAGAAAGATCCCATTCCAAATACTACATGGAATGTAACCCAGGGGAGTATCTGAGTTGAGAGACTTGGAATAGAGTGATATCAGAAGCGTTAGAGAAGAAGATTTTGCTATAGAAATGCAGAAGCTCCATAACCAGATCAAAGGACAATTGCAGAACTCTAACCAAGAGTACAAGCACAAAGTTGATCAACATCGCAAAGAACTTCAATTTGAAGTAGGAGATCAAGTTCTGGCACATGTCGGGAACGAAAGGTTCCCTAGGTGAACATATAACAAGTTGAAGATGAAGAAGATAGGGCCATGTAATATATTAAGGATTTTGGTGAAAACGCCTATGAGATTGAGCTTCCAGATGATGTGGGCATATCACCTATATTCAATGTTTCGGACCTGTACCCTTACAGGGAATATGACTCAGAGGGATTAGAAGTTCAAGAGAAGATTCAGTGGGAGAAACATATTCCTATAGCAGAAAAACCACAGATGTAGAAGATCATTTATCAAAGGATTAGCAAGAAGACCAGGAGGAAGACCCATATTGAATATCTGGTCAAGTGGAAGGGACACCCAATAGAAGATGCGAGTTGGGAAACTGAAGCTGATATCCAGAAGCATGGAAAGTTGATGCAGGAGCTCATGGATAAGAGTCCATAAATTTTTGTCCAGGGGAGTATGATGCAGGAGCATCGTCAGGGAGCACACGTGGCAGGAAAAATCAGCGCCTGGGGATCATTTCAAAATCTGAAACGCTGGGAGTTATTGCGAATATTTTGGAGCTGATTGGAAAAACGAAAGAAGATCAAGTGCTTGGAAGCTGATGATTACGAGTGATCTGGGAGTTTCACTCCTAGCCTTGAATGTAACGGAACTTAGGTAGCAATTAGGTTTTTTTTTCGAGTAGATGAGTATTTGGGGGGAACCCTAAGGACCCTCTGAGATAAATAGAGGTTTTGTACACCCAAATGAGGATGCTATGAGTTAGTAGGAAAATTCTGCGTTTTTAGTTGTTGTTTGATCATAGCTGTAGCCATTTACTTTTGAATGAATATAATAGAGGAAAATTGATCCAAATGCATAGTGTTGTTACTGTTTGTAATTCCCTGTTATTGTTATTTTTATGAATGAATGAGTTTTCGTTTCAAGTATATGAAACTGTAAGATGTTAGTATAAGTTTCAATTGTTCTCTTCTATAAGTTATGCAAGGAGTGCATAATGAACGCAAGGAGTGCGTGTAAGAGAGTCTTTTTTGACTCAAAGCTTAGAAGAGATAGCATGGGCAGAGTGTGCATACTAAGCGCAAGGAGTGCACGTAGAGGCGAACTTGTTTCAAGTTCAAAAGCTTAGGAGATCGAGCGCAGAATATGCCAAGAGGGAATCATAAAGTCTTTTAAATGACATAGAAGGGCTGAGTCCCTTAGAAACTGAGTAAGTTGAAAACTCAGGGAGAACTGGTGCAAGTTTGCATGTAGAGCACAAGTGTGCACTAGGGTGAAGTCAAAGTCCATTGACAAAAGCTTAGAAGGGATAACGCTTTCCAGAAGTGTAGATGAGGTCCAAGAGACAAACTTGTAGGAGGAACAAAGGGTGAGGCCTTTGGATACTTAGAAATTATTCTAAATCAGAGGAAGTCGGAAGCTCAGGAGAGAGAGCACATGTGGTCATTGGATCATTGATTCAAAGGACCAACAACCATATGATCAAATCAAGGTGCACGAGCCTTAGAGATTCACACACACAAGAGAGGGGACTTGCAAAAGCTTCGAAGTATCGAAGTAATTTGGGACCGTCTGATCATCCGAAGTAAATCTCAACCATCCAATCACCCGAAGGAAATCTCAAGCATCAGATCGTCCGAAGTAGATCTGAACAGTCAGATCTGAAGAACAGGTGACGCGAATTTGTGGATCCGGATAAAGACCTGAAGTAAACGTCAATCGTCCGATCCAGAGGGAAGGTGGCATAAATCCATGGGCATAAAGACCTGAAGATGCATCAGATCGTCCGAAGTAGATCTGAACAGTCAGATCTGAAGAACAGGTGACGCGAATTTGTGGATCCGGATAAAGACCTGAAGTAAACGTCAATCGTCCGATCCAGAGGGAAGGTGGCATAAATCCATGGGCATAAAGACCTGAAGATTTGATAGAATTAGATCTGAATCGTTGGTTTGAAAGAGGCATATCTCAGCCGTTAGTCTAGAAGCACTGTCAAGATCGTAATATCGACAGTCACACTCGATTGCGGGGCCAGAAAGTGCATGGACGTTAAAAGTTTCAGGGCGGTCCACAATCGAAACCATGGTATCGGTGAAGAGGTATGTGACAGCTGGAGGTAAATAGTTGGAAGAAAAGCGGTTGATCCTAAACCACTCTTGGACATGCTTGCAATTGTTCGCTTACGCAAGGTCGTAGCCGGAGGTCAGATGCGACAGGGAGCTAATGAGAAGGGAACTCGTGCCTGAAAACTGAGAGTTTAGTCACACGAAGAAGGAGGTCACGGGTGACATAAAACCTACAACAGAGGACCGAAAGGACCTGTGGTAATTTGTAAGTGATACCATCAAGGTATCTAAGAGCCAATTCGGCTTGGACTTGAAGATCCTTGACCGGGAGGTCGCGTAACCCTTAGGAGAGAAAGGGGGAAGGTCTCAGAGAGCCAATTCGGCTCGGAGTTGAAGATCCTTGACCGGGAGGTCGCGTAACCCTTAGGAGAGAAAGGGGGGGTTGCATCATATGTCCAAGTGAGTGAAACTCTATCACAATGCTTAGAGACAAGTCCAAATGGATCATGTCTCCTAAATTGGCCTTGAGGAAACCTATACTCTAGCATAGTGCTCGCTTCCTGATCTGAATTAGATCCTCACCAAACTTTGTAATAAGAACCTAGTTGCTTTACCTTTTGTAAATTTTGTAAACATTCACTTTTTATTTTATTCTATCTTTTTTTGCAAAATTGGAAGTGGAAAAAAACCATTTTGATTGTTGTAATTCCAAAGGAAACCCATTAAAACAATGAAAGATGTAGTCAAGACATCAACAAGGAGGGGATATGCAAAGAGATATTAGGAATTTTGAGAGTTGAGAGCTCATAGAGTGCAACCTACTTGAAGATCAGTGGATGAAGCAGTCAAGGATCATGTCCATGATGAGTGAAGGCATCTTTGAGCCATGACCATTTTCATTTTTTTTTGTGAGTAAGTGTTGACGCCCAAAAGCGCAACGTAGGGTACCTGCTTGCAAATGGTTGCAATGCCTTATTATTTATTTATATTTAATAATATACTAATAGGTGGGCCCCCTTGTGTGAATATGATGGAAATATGACACATATGTTTTATGTGCTTATGACTTGGTTGCGAGATGAGCTCTACGGTTTATTTTCTTTTAAATCGTTTTCGAAAATTGATCACGGGATGTTACAGGGATATGACTTAAGAAGAAATGATGTTGTCTTATATATCTCTCACAAGTATTACTA
>CBVK0102635994.1:0-19534 GCA_900067695.1 Picea abies
ATGCAGACTCAATATGAAGTGAATAATTTCTCTAGAGTAACTTTGCTCTCAAAGTTGAATTCTTCTCCCTTTTTCCATAGCTCATATTTGGTCCATTTGTATCCTTAAAGTGGAACTAAAGGGTTGAGTTAGAACTTTCTAGTATATGGAAGTTCAAGGATCATAGATCTCATGACGTGACATGGAAACCTGACACCATTTTTTAATTTTGGGCACAAAACCCTATGTATGCGGGATATAGTGATGAAACCTGCATATACACATGTTGTACAATAGGTAGGGCACGCATATGTGGAAAAATAATGTTTTTAGCTTTGGGATTTGCAAAAAGGGACTTCAATTCTGCATAGAGAAATGGAAAAAGGCCTTCTATGAAAGTTTTCATAGGGTGAGGCAAATCTTTCTATAAAAGTCACATAAACATGTGCCAACAACCTGTACCAATAATCTCCTCAACCAATCATATATGATAACATAGATATCATACCCATTGTCACAAGTGTATAGCTCAAACCATGTGCAACTATGTATCTCTAATAATGTGACATATAAAAAAAATCATAAACCAAATGTAATGAACCAAATGTAATGAACCATTACATCAACCAAGCATCAAAAACTCATTGTTATGCAGCCTCAATCTGTACCAATAACTTTGGAAACACACCTCAACCAAAATCCCTCAACCATGTACCAAGAAATACAAGATATTCCTCAACAATATACCCCACAAAGTGTGCCAATGATAAACAACAAATATACTAGCATTGTACCTATGTATATATTTTCTCATATAGTATGTACCATACAACCAGTAGTCCCTCCAGGGAAAATACTCAATCTCTCATAACCATATCTCACACAATCACCAACATCCAACTACATACAAGCATATAACATACATTTTGATATTGTAGATATATTTGTTGTACCTGACCACTATCAACCTTCCTGTAGCCTCTCTTCAACCTCTGTAATCTAAGCCATGGCTCATCCTTCAGATCTGATAGGGCCTCGTGCGATGAATCCATATATCCCGTAGGGCTTCACGTGACAGGCTATAGGCGAATTGTGGGGATGCCTTGCAGGATGTCTAATGCTTGACCTATGAGGATGACCCTAATCATGGTTTTTCATGATCTTCTTGCTTCCTTATGCATTTGGGAAACTTTTCATTCACTCTTCCTTCACTCCCTCATAATTTTTCAACTTCATATGTATCAATGAGCACCTGCAATAAACCTTTCACAAGATATATATTCAATATGCTCAATAGGTTCTAATGGGATTCTCTTTCTCTCTTATTTATACTCTCCAAGTTCATTCCTTTAGGGGTCATATTCTAACTATTTTACCCAACTTACCTCTTTTAGGGCTAACCCACTTTCAACTACTTTAACCACTTGCAACTACTTTTCCCATAATTAGTAAACTCACAACTTCTTTTTGCAACTAATTTATTTTTAATTATTTTCTTATTGCAACAAGTTTATCCATGATTAACTCTTAGTTACAACCACTTTGACTTGTAAACTTCTTGATGACTTTATATGAGATTCTTGAATAATTGACTTCTTTGTTGAAATTCTATGGGCTTCTAGAATATTCACGAGTGTCCTCCAACTTCACTAAGCCATATCTCCTCAATCGTGAGGAGCTACATGACACACCACATATAACTGGAAATGGAATGACATGTATTATCCATATATGATAGTCTTACCTACAAATTCATTTATCTTCATGTCATTATTCCTCATCCAAACTCAGGTTCCTTAACCACATCTCTGGGGATACCATAATTTTCTATCGGACTTGCTTCACAGGTTGACATCAATGAAAACCAACCCAGTATATCAACAATATCCCCCTTTGGAATTGATGGAAAGACTCTTCACATGTTGTTGCTGCAATATACTCTGCTTCTATTGTAGATAAGGATATTGAAGACTGTTTCTTACTTAACCAAGATACCAAACACTCACCCAAGTAGAAAGTTTCTCCACATGTACTTATTCTACTTTCCCAATCTACATCTATGTACAAAATAAGAGATATATAATTTCCTTTTAGATACAATTATCCAAATTCTTATATACCTTTTAGATATCTAAATATCATCTTCACTACCATAACATGTAATTCCTTTGGTTCTTCTTGAAACCATACAACTTGTCCAACTGCCTACACCACATCCAGTCTAGAAGATGTCACATAGAGTAAACTTCCAATCATCGATCAATATTGTCTCTAGTCTGCATCCTTTGAAGCATCATCCTTACTTAGCTTACAACTGGTCTTCATAGGAGTACTGACTAGCTTGCAATATTCCAATCCAAACCTTTTTAGCATTTCTCTGATATACTTAGTCTAAGAGATGAAAATACATGTGCTATGTTGACATATCTGTAGTCCCAAAAATAAGGAAAAATATCCAAGAAATGAAATATCAAACTTATTATGCATGTCTTCGGAAAATTTATGATTCATCCTATCATCATCACTACCAAAAATAATATCATCAACATAAACTTCAATTAAGAGGATATTATCTTGATTTACCTTTATGTAGAAATTGTTGTCTGCATTTACTTTCATGAACCCTTTCTACTATAAGTATCTATCCAGTCTTGAATACCATGCTCTGGGGGCTTGTTTGAGACCATATAGGGCCTTATTCAACCTAAAAACAAAATATTCCTTCTCTAACAACTAAAATCCTTCAGGCTACTCGATGTAGAATTCTTCCTCAAGATATCCATTTAGGAATGTTGATTTCACGTCCATCTGATACACTTTAATATTCTTATAACATGCATAATCTAGGATCAATTTGATTTCTTCCATTCTGGAAACTAGGGAAAAGGTCTCTTCAAAGTCTATACCTTCAACCCGAGCATATCCTTTACATACCAACCTTTCTTTGTTCTTGGTAACATGACCATCTTCGTTCAATTTGTTTCTAAAGACCCACTTTGTACTGATTACATTATTTTTCTTCGGACTTAGAACCAGTTACCAAGTATCATTCTTTTATATATGATCTAACTCTTCATCCATTGCTTTGATCCAAAATTCATCCTTGTTGGCTTCTTCAAAACTACTTGGCTCAAATGTGGATAAAAGTGTTAGGTGTTGTTGTTGTGGTGAATGTATTCTTCTTCTAGTTTCAACTCTTGCATATTTATTTCCAATTATATGTTATGATAGATTATTCTTCTACACTCGTTTTCTAGGTGTCTTTGGAGGTCCCTGAAGATCTTACTACTATTTCTCTGCTTCTAACTACTCTTCATATTCCTCTTCTACTTCTTCTTCCTTTAACTCTTCTTCGTGATAATGTTCCACTGAATATTTTCTTTCTTCTTTTATATTTCATCCATCTGTCTCATCGATCATCACATTGATGCTTTTCACTATTTTTTTGAGTCCTATATTGAAGCATTTATATTCTTTCCTTTTTCTTGAGTACCCAACCAATATGCCTTGGCCCTTTATCAACTCGAGAATTAAATTTTCCAATCACGTCGTCTTCCATTTTGATGTAGCATTTGCTTCCAAATACTCTAAAGTGATTCACATTCACTATTATTCCTTTCCAAATATCATATGGAGTCTTATCATTTTTTATTTCTGATCATTCCTTTGTTTTGAATGTGAACTGTTGTATGCACTTCTTGTACCCAAAAGACGTCTTCCAACTTGGAATACATTAACATGGTTTTTTCCATTTACTGTACTATTACGTTCTTCCTTTCGACCACTCCATTTTGTTATTATGTCTTGGCTACTGAGAATTACCTCTGTATCCCATACTCACTCCAGAATTCCATGAACTCTTTTGATGTACACTCTCCTCCATTGTCTAATCTCAAACACTTAATTTTCAACTATGTCTCAATTTCAATCATCTCTTTGTATGTATTGAAGTTCCTGAATGCCTCTAAATTCTTATTGAGAAATCACACTACAGTCATCCTCGTGTAGTCATAAACCAATAACATGAATTATTTTTCACCTTTTATTCCCTTTTTTCTTGTTGATCTAACTAAATCGGTATGTACAATCTCTAGCGGCTTTGTTGTTAAGTATTCCTTTGACTTGAACTTTTTCTTGGTCCGTTTTCGCTACAGATAATGCTTGCATAGAATGTTTGTTGGCTTTGAGATCTCATGCATTTCTCTCACTGCTTCCCTTTTGTTGACCTTGACAAAATTATCAAAATTTATGTGACCCATTCTTATGTGCTAGAGCCAACTTTCATCTTCCTTTCCTAAGAAAAGTTTTTCTTTTCCAATTTCGTTTAATACATATATGTTTCTTGGGGTTATTACAGCTATAGCCACCAATAATTTTGACCCTACTTTTCTTATTTTTCATTTCTAAGAATCAAACACAATTTTGTGTCCTTGATCACACATTTGACTCACACTTAGTAGATTTTGATTCATATCTTTGACTAGTAGAACATTTTATGCTTTGGCATCCTTGCTTCAAAGTTTCACTTTCACTTTCCCTATAATTTTGACTAAGTTGTCATTCCCAAATTAAACTAATCCATATCTTCACTTCTTCAATGTTAGAAACCTGTCCATATCACTTGTCATATGCTTTGAACATCCACGTCTCTTTTGTTTATCTTGTAGGGAAGGCATGAATTCTTTAGTGTTAAATTGATCCTTCTTCCTTATCCATATCCTTTGTGGTTCTTGTCTGTGACTGTTGATATTTTTTTGTGATTATATAGTAGGAAAAATCAATCTACAATCTTTGGCCATGTGTCCAAAGTTGTTACAGTTGTAGCATTCCACTTTAGTGCTCAAATATTCAAATATGTTGTAGCTTATGCTTTGTGCTTCATGAGATCTTCTTGAAAAAACATTTCTTGTGAAGACTTCATACTTATTCATGTTCTTGGTATTGTCTCTACAATTCACAACTTTATGTCCAAAATTATTACATGAATAACATAAACCAAGAAAAATAGTCTGATACCTAGGGGTGGAAGATAATTTGAATGGTGTTTCTCTTCTAAATCCTTCTTCTTCTGAGGATTTTTCCATTGATATCTACCATTGATTCTGAAATATAGGCCTTATGGATGGTGCAGTGTATCTGTAATTCTCTTCTTGGTTCCTCTTTGCTTCTTCCTTCTTGGAAGAGTCTCTAATTATTTCAGCATAACTTCTCTATTCTATTGCCTTGGATCATGAGTCTTTCACTGTCTGGTTATATCCTAGTTCGGATTTGTCATGGTATGGCCTCTAAATGATAATGATATCTCCAATACTTTGGTGTTGTTATCATTCATGTCCTTCTTCTAAACATGTTTCCTTAGAGTAACTATTTCTGATTCCAAGCTTTCGATCCTCTTGTCATTTTCATCTAACTGGCCTCTAAGTGCCTATTTTATTATTTTGTCTTCTTCCACTTGGATTTTTAACTTCACAATCATCTTCTCAACTTCCTTGGAATTAGAGTTCTGAGATCCTTCCTTTTCTTTTAGTTATACCTTGAGTGAATTGATTTTATTTCTTTCAATCCTTAGCTCTTCTAGTGCATTGATGAATTATTCTTTGATATCAACTTCTCCTTCTTTCTCGGAATAATATTCAAAATCTTATACTTCCATGAAGAGTAATTTTTTTGTATTGTTGTCACTATCTTCTTCCTTATCTGATGATGAACTGTCTTCCTTGATGTAGAGACTTTTCTTGAAAATTTTCTTTTTGTTTCTTTTATTCTTTTGATTATTATTTTTCTTTTTATGATCTTCTTCTTCATCACTTTCCTTATTCTTATGAGGAGATTTATAAGAAAAATGAACAACACCACCAAAATTAAAACATTTCAATGGAAGCATACCTTTATATTTTTTGGTTCCTCCTTTCAACTTTTTGACAAAGTTTTCCATTTTTTCATCGTCTTTTGAATCATCGCTACCACTACAATTTGACTTTGGCTTTTTCTTGTTATTTTTGCTTGTCTTCTTGGATTCTTTGAATGTTGCTTGTTTTGTAACTGGGTTCTCTTTTTCTGTTCTCATTTCAGAGGTGGTGAGTATCCCATGTAGCTCATCCATGATCAAGGTGTCTAAATCTATTCTTTCTTCTAAAGTTGAAATATTTGGATGAAATCTCATAGGTAGAGAGACCTTAGTACCTTTTGAACAATGATTGGTTCCTTCAATTATTCTCCCATACCTTTAATAATACTCACTACTTCATCAAATCTCATAAAGTAGGTTGTAGTGTCTTATTATTCCTTCATTTTTAGTTGTTCAAACTTATCTCTAAAGGTTTGGAGTTTATCTCCCTTGACTTTAGCATCTCCTTCATAAATATTTTGAATCTTATCCCAGAGATATTTTCACGTATAATCACATTGCATAACTTTAACAAATACTGAATTAGCAAGAATGTTCAAAATAGTACCTTTAGCCTTTGAATTTTTTTCTTCAAGTTTCTTTCCATCCTTGTCTATTGGGGGAGTGTTCGGTGCTTTGTATCTTTCTACTATTGCTCACCATACATCAAATATTTGTGCATGTAAAAAGGTTTTCATCCTTATACTCCAGAATCCATAAATTTAATCGTCAAACATTGGTGCTCCAATCTTAGCATATTCCATGATCTCCTGCCAATGGTTAGACTGCTTCTTGAAGGACCTCCTCTGAAACCAATTGTTGGAATACTGAGAGGGGGGGTGAATCAATATTAGTACTTTTAATTATGTTTAACCATAATGTGTATTGTTTACTTTATGAGAATATTACCAATAACATTCAATATGAGTAGCAACCACACATAAAAACAGTACACCAATATTTTACGTGGAAACCCAATGTGGGAGAAAACCACTGAATGTTTTTCTTATATTTTCAAAATAATTACATTCATAGGAAACACCAACTTCCTTTTTTTCCGGCTACAACTGGAAGGAGGCTACAACCCCCTGGTTTCTCAGGCTCTAAACTGAAGGAAGCTACAAATCCCTGATTCTTTGGCTCTAACAAGAAGGAGGCTACAACCCCCTTATGTTCTCCTGCTACAAGCAGAAGGTGGATACAAACACTTATCATTGCCTTGTCCAACCACCCTGAAATATAAGTGCCAAATAACTGATATTGCCACTGTCACTCTGTCACTATCAATATGTCCCTGTAAGACCTGTCACTGTAAAACCTGTACCAACAACCTGTAACAACAACCTGTCACAATAATCTTCTCAACCAATCAATTCTGATCACATAGATCTCATACTCACTGTGACAAGTGTATATCTCAAACCATGTACAACTGTGTCTATCTAATCATGTGTCATACATATACAAACAATCATAAACCAAGTGTAATGAACCCTCACATCAACCAAGCATCAAACCCTCATTGTTATGCAACCTCAATCTGTACTAATAACTTCACAAACACACCTCAACCAAAAACCCTCAAACATGTACCAAGGGACACAAGATATACCTCAACAATATACCCAATAATGCATGCCAAATACAAACAAAAAATATACCAACATTTTACCTCTGTAGATATGTATCATACATCCAATAGTCCCTCCGGGGAAAATCTTCAATCTCCCATTACCATACTTCAAGCAATCACCAAAGATCCAACTTTAAACAAGCATGCAATATACATTTATGGTCCTGTAGAGAACTTTGTTGTACATGAGCACTATCGCACTTTCTTGTAGCCCCTCCTCAACCTCTGCAACCTAAACTAACTCTCATCGTCCAGATATGGCATTGCCTCCTGTGACGAAATGGGTTATCTAGCAGGGCCTCGCGTGATAGGATATACCCAACCCGTGGGGGTGCCTCACAAGATGTTTACTATCTAACCTGTGGGGATGACCCTAATTAGGGTTTTTTCATGACTTTCGTGCTCTTCTTCTACAACTGCAAAAAAAATTTGTCACTCTTCCTTCGCTACCTCAAACTTGCGCAAATTTAGATGTATCAATGAGTACCCGATGTTAGCGCTAGAAGTTGTTTCTATACTTCTTTAGGAACAATCCTAGCAAACCTTGTTTCAAAATGTTCAATAGGGGTTTTAAGATGGATAAATCCTTTCTTGATTTGAAAAAGGAAAAATGATCAGATATGTTAAGACAAATTACCTAAGTGCAGCAAGTGAGGTAAACAAAATTGATGGCTAGAGGTTTAAATTTTAAGTGATGTGATTGAGAGAAAAGGAAAAACAAAGACTGATAAATACACAAATAAAAAATCTTGTCTTTAATGTGTTTATGCAGCAGAGGAGCAACCTTTATCTAGAATTCATTCTAAATAAGATCTAAGGAGAAAACATATATGTGGAAAATATTACTAAAATTAGTTAAAGAAACCTTCCTAGCACAAGAAGTGTTCAGACGAAAATGTGAAGATGATAAACAAAGAAAGATAACATACTAACCACCAATTTCATTAGCAACTGGAATCTTTACACAAGCAATATGGATCAAAACATTCTTTAACAATAAATTATCAAGCCAAAACAGGGATTCAACCCTTTCTTATTCTACATCATTTGATATATAGTGTTTTGAATTATTTACATGTACTTGAGGTCGATCCTGACTATCAGGGACAACTCAAAACTAATCCCAATAAAAACTCAAAATGAATTTTAGCCTTTGACTGTCAATATACAAACTAATAACAATTTTACAAAAACCTTCTAGGATCAAGGAAACAACCTTGCATAAAATACTCTTAGCTTGATCTATTCTCCATTCGAATGATAGCATTGTAGGATCCTCTTAATCCTTCACAGATACATCTGATCTTCAAAAACTCCATGCGAATCTAGCCTTTGACTACTCAATCCTAGTGCCCAATATGCATATATCTTCATATTCCAATATATCTTTTAGATCCAAAAAAGGTGTATGGCTTCATGGAATGCTCCATAATATGCTAGCATAGGTACTACCCTCTTATGATACAAAAATATGAAACTGGGTGAGCTTAGCAGAAAAATCAGTTGCTACAGGTGTTCCTGTAGCGACCCTGGTTTTCTGGGTGTGACTGTGGGGACTTCTTGTAGCGACCTTCCAAAAACCCAGGTCCACGTGTTTTAAACTCCTTCCTTTGCCTAGGTTGTAGCTATATATAGCCAAAAAGGAGCATGATACCTTAGACATAGGGAACAAAAATATTTTTCCATCATCCATCATTTTTAATCTCAAAAACCGGATTTATCCTGGAGGTGGTATTTTCAAATTGATAGATTTCTATGCAATATTGAAGAAGTTGCTTCTGCCAGCAATTCTAAGGTATCCTTTCTGATCTGCTTAGATTGAGATCAGTTTTGCACTCGTTTAGGCTCATTCCCTTCAGATCCAATATTAGGGTTTGGGCTTTTCATATCTGTCTTACCATGTTTCCTTGTAGGAACTTTTTTTTTTCCAGTGATGGTATTTTTATTTATGATCAAACCACACTTCTTGAATTTATTCTTCTCAGGCTTAGTGGCAAGGGTCTTCTTGCTTATAGATGACTTTCCCATAGGTTTAACAGGCTCTTCATCGATGATGATAAACTTCTCTATGATATCAAGTTTATACCCTACTTTAGACTTCAACCTGAACTTATTTTGAGGCCTGGTGCCCCTCTTTCGCATTACAATTTTATATTGAGAAACATATTCTTCAAAGAATCTTGAGCTAGGAGGAATGACCTTTGGGGGAACATATTTAGGTTATACAGGCTCTGCCAATTTCTCTAAAGTCTCTGGTTTTTTATCCTCTCTCAATACCCTAGGTTTAACCTATCTTTGAGTCCTTCTAAAGTAAGTCTTATGTGCAAAAGGAAAAGGGTGCTTACCTCCACCTAGGATACGGGAAGACCCTGCATATGCTTGTTGGCTAGTTGGAGGAGCTTCCACGGGTTCATATGGATTCTTAACACAAGTTGCTCTCTTTCTCTTCTTTGAAGTAGTTGGTTGGCTGGAACTAGATGAAGTTCCTTGTTCAGGCTTAGCAACCTTACCATGTGATTTTGCAGTAGGAGGATGCATTTTCTTTTCAAAACTCGATTGGATTAAATATTGGTCCCAAGTCTTCTACAATTTCCCCAACTCAGCCTTGACAAGTACTTTGATCAAGCCTTGATGATATATTCCTTGAGGAGGGGTTTTAGGGTTAGATTGGACCTTCATAGCCATCTTGTTGAGATCCCTCAAGAAATAATATGGAAGATTCATCCTCTTAATTCCTTCTAGTTGAAGCAGAAATCGTAGATGAAATAGAAATATGACATAGTAGCGCCCCTCACAAGTGATGAATATTTTAGGCATGAGAAAGGCTTCCATCCATTCATCAACAATCCAATCCATGGGAATTCCTTTGGCCCAATTAGGGTCTCTGTGTTCGGGTTTCAAAAACTGGTTTACATCTCCTCATATAATCAGTTTATTTTTAAACCATCTTTCACCATCAGTCGAGAGGTTGCAAGCAGTTGTTATGGAATCCTTTGTAACCCGCATGACCAAGTTTGAAAATCATTCCCATTGTCCATTGAAACTCTCGGCAAACGGCATGGATGTAGCGTAATGATGACCATCTAGCTTAGTGCAAAAAAGATACCAACTTTCTCGATCAAAAATGTGGCCACTGTCTTCATAAGCTTCCATGATCTCAGGCCCTTTAGGCTCTTTCCTATTCACATGTCCACACCTGCCCATAAGCGCAGCTACGACCAGAAGACTAGTCTCTTCACTACAAATAAGGGATCTATCTTCTATGTAATGAGAATAATCGAGGATTTTTTGGCTCTGCGGGTGCCAATTGAAATCGACCAGTTGTTGTAGGTGACAAATAATGCGCCAATTTTAAAAAATATGGTTTTTGAAAAAAATCATCTGTGTAACCTCCTGGACAGCTGAAGTGTAGAAAATACCACCCATATTCGCATACTATAGCTGACAACTGGTGCTTGCTAACTTCTTTGCATAATCATGAACTCTGAAGTACAATCCACAACTCTCATGACTCTCCAAAGTACTTGAAACGATCATGACCAATGACATGTGGAAGTTCCTGTAGCGCTCAACCAAATTTGTCCCTTTTGCTTTCTTGGGATGATTAGACTTTGAATCTGCAGCATACTAATTTAAATAAACATAAATAATGGATGTTTACATGACTTATGGCTCAAATGAAAAGATTTGAAGCCAAGTGATGTCACCAAGTAATCATTTAAACATGTGTAGGATTCCTTTTGTCCCCTTCTAACAAAACTAACATTATTTTAATCCCTTTAAGATAAGCTATCAAATCTTTAACAAAATAATGCTAAATATTTATAAATTATACTAAATTTGAAATGACAAGTATGAATGAATAAGGAATAAAACAATGTAGAGCAAAGTAGGTGTTAACACCTTCAATAAACCTTTCACAAGATAGATATTCAATGTGTTTAATAGGTCCTAATGGGAGTCTCGTGCTCTCAAATTTATACTCTCCACATGTCTTCCTTTAGGGGTCATATTCTAATTGTTTTACCAAACTTCCCTCTTTTAGGGCTAACCCACTTTCTTGTTGCAACTACTTTACCCATAATTAGTAAACTCACCACTTCTTGTTGCAACTAATTTATTAATTAGTAAACTCACCACTTCTTGTTGCAACTAATTTATTTTTAATTATTTTCTATTTCGACAACTTTGCCCATAATTAACTCCTAGTTGCAACCACTTGACTAATAAACTTCTTGATGAATTTTTAGGAGCTTCTAGAATAATTGACTTCTTTGTTGACCTTCTAAGGGATTATAGAATATTCATGAGGGTCCTCCGACTTCACTAAGCCATATCTCCTCAACCGCGAGGAACTAAATGATGTACCACATATCACCAGAAATGGCACGACATGATAGTATTACCTACAGATTCATTGATCTTCATGTCTTTATTACTCATACAAACTTGGGTTCCTGGATGTAGCGTAATGATGACCATCCATCTTAGTGAAGAAAAGATACCAACCTGCCCGATCAAAAATGTGGCCATTGTCTTCATAACCTTCCATGATCCCAAGCCCTTCGGGATCTTTCCTATTCACATGTCCACCCTTGCCCATATGCGCATATGCCACCAAAAGACTAGTCTCTTGGCTACAAAGAAGGGATCTATATGCTATGTAATGAGAATAATCGAGGATATGTTAGCTTTGTGGGTGCCAATTCAAATCGACCAACTGTTATAGGTGACGAATAATGCGTCAGTTTTAAAAAATATGTTTTTTGAAAAACCTCATCTGTGTAACCTTCTGGATAGCTGACGTGTAGAAAAGACCACCCATATTCACATACTATGGCTTACAACTGGTACTTGCTAACTGCTTTGCATACTCATGAACTCTGAAGTACAATCCACAACTCCCATGACTCTCCAAAGTACTTGAAACGATCACAACCAATGACATGTGGAATTTCTTGTAGCGCTCGGCCAAATTTGTCCCTTTTTCTTTCTTGGGATGATTAGACTTTGAATTTTCAGCCTACTAAGTTAAATAATCATAAATAATGGATGCTGACATGACTTATGGCTCAAATGAAAAGATTTGAAGCTAAGTGATGTCACCAAGTAATCATTTAAACATGTGTAGGATTCCTTTTGTCCCCTTCTCACAAAACTAACATTATTTTAATTCCTTTAAGATAAGCTATCAAATCTTTAACAAAATAATGCTAAATATTTATAACTTATACTAAATTTGAAATGACAAGTAGGAATGAATAAGGAATAAAACAATGTATAACAAAGTAGGTGTTAACACCTGCAATAAACATTTCACAAGATAGATATTCAATGTGTTCAATAGGTGCTAATGGGAGTCTTGTGCTCTCTTATTTATACTCTCCAAGTGTCTTCCTTTAGGGGTAATCTTCTAAATGTTTTAACAAACTTCCCTCTTTTAGGGATAACCCACTTTCTTGTTGCAACTACTTTACCCATAATTAGTAAACTTACCACTTCTTGTTGAAACTAATTTATTTTTAATTATTTTCTTATTTCAACAACTTTACCCATAATTTTTCTTATTTCAACAACTTTACCCATAATTAACTCCTAGTTGCAACCACTTGACTAGTAAACTTCATAATGACTTTTTAGGAGATTCTAGAATAATTGACTTCTTTGTTGACCTTCTAAGGGCTTCTAGAATATTCATGAGGGTCCTCTGACTTCACTAATCCATATCTCCTCAACCGTGAGGAACTACATGACGTACCACATATCACCGAAAATGGCACGACGTGCACTATCCATCTATGATAGTATTACCTACAAATTCATTGATCTTCATGTCTTTATTTCTCATACAAACTTGGGTTCCTTAACCACACCACTGGGGCTATTGGAATTTTCTACCGGACTTGATTCAAGGGTTGAAATCAATGACAACCAATCCAATCTATCAACAAGAAATTTGTCTTTGATTGTGAGTTTGTTGAGAGCACGATAATGTAAGTTTTAAACCTTTGAAATAAAGTAATGCATACAGATTGTTAAGAAAATAAATAAATTAATCAATGGCTCATACACATAGTACACAGATATTTGTGTTGGAAACCCTTAACCTAGAGAAAAACATCCTTCTCGGTGCTCACAGAATTTTTCAATGAATCTGCACCATTCTTCCAAGTGTCAACCTTCTCCGATAACATCTTCTTGTCTTCAACCATGTCTCACAAAGTGATACTAAACATCAATATGTTTTGTCTTTGAATGATAAGTTGGGTTTTTTGCCAAGAATATTTCACTATCACTGTCACAATCTAATATCATTGCTTGTCATACCAACCCAATACTTGAACACAATCTTTGTAACCATGTTTCTTCCCTGCATGCATGAGTGGCTGCAATGTATTCAACTTCTGTAGTTGAGAGTGCCACTACATCATGTCTTTTGCTCATCCAGTTGATTTATCCTCCAATAGGTTAAACACATGCCCACTTGTATATATTTTATGATCTAGATCTCCATCCCAATATACACCAACAAACCCATGTATCTGCAACACTCTATCCAATCCTAGTCTTCCTTGGTAGCACAATCCATAGCTATAACTTCCACCCAAATACCTTAAAACCATATTTATTGTTGTCCAATGCTACTTCCCTAGTTTTGACAAATACCTACTCAAAACTCCCAGTACATGCACAATGTATGGTCTAGTACATACCATTGCATACATCAAACTGCCAATCGCACTAGCATATGAAACATAGGACATGTCCTCTTCATCTTCCTATGTCTTGGGAAATTGATCTACAAATAAATTTACACCTATAGGAATAGGAACCTTGACCGGATTACTTTTCTGCATATTAAACCTCTACAATATCATCTCAACATATTTTCTATGATTCAACCAGAGTTTCTTGTTTGCACAATCTCTTTTAATATCCATTCCTAGAATGAAGTTAGCAGCACCCAGATACTTCATGTCAAATTTGGACGATAGTTTCCATTTCACCTCCTTTATAGCATCCATGTTAATTCCTACCAACAACATGTCATCAACATACAACACTACATAAATGAAGTGATTACCAACCTTCTTGGAATATAAATAGTGATCAACTCTGCTTCTTACAAATTTAGTACAAGGATGTATGTGTCAAACTTTTGGTACCACATCATGGGCGATTGCTTCAAACCATATAGTGACTTCTTTATCTTAAATACCAACTCTTTCTTTCCATTCACTGCAAACCCTTATGGTTACTTGTTGACATTTAAATCCAACAGGACCAAAACGACAACCTCACAAGGATATGAATCCTCCTACGTTTTTAAAGAGGCGGTACTCCTATTTGGCTAAAAGATATTTATGTGATATATTGGATTAGGAGAATGCTAAGGAAGAAAACCCTAGATATTTATTGCTTGTATTTATTCAAAGAAATGGTTCTTTAATAACCTGATCTGATCTTTATATGAAACAATAAAACTCTTTAAAATAAGAAAATATTGAAGGAGGGCTTCAACATCAGAATTTCTTTGTGACCAGCGTCGCATACACAATCTTCTTAATCATATACAAATAAATCCATATCTTCTTCACGAGAAATAGGAGGGAATAAATTGATCATATCAAATAATTTTAAAAGAGTATTACTATCAAGACCAAAAAGAGAATTTGATAGGTCAATCTAAAATACATCATACTTAAGACTCAAAGCTACCAGATATAATTGAAATCAACCCCGAAGTAATTCTTTGTGGAGTTTATTCATGAAAGATGCTCTTCATTAAAAAAGATTTGACAGTCATGTATATGCTTGTAAATACTCCATGATCATATAATAAAATTATTTTAGAAGAATACAAGAATAACACTCAAGAACTCAGCCTTGTGTCCAATTCAGAGATTCAAGCATAAAGTTATTAGAAATGGTGTAGAAGAAGAGAAATAGTGGAGAGCATGGAGATCTATTTTCCTTGATGAGAAGATTGGATGTGTATTAATGGCTAAACATTCTTCTTCCTCGGATATTCTTCCCTGCCCCTTTGATAATTCCGATTGTGGAACCCTTGATGAAGCACTTCTTCTATTTAAGGATGAGATTTTCTAACTACTTGAGTAGTTAGGGTTTTCCCTTCTTGAATTTTTGGTACAATTATTTTCTTGAAGTATTATATTTAATTAAAGCCTCATTAATCCTTCAATAATGAAATTACATCATTAATATACGCATATTCCAAATGGTTATTTTTCCTTTTTAATAAAAGTTTTTTAAATATACTTTTATTTTCAAAAAATTAATTAATTGTCCTTTTAAAGAAGGGGACTGTGTTTTAATTTTATAGAAGTTATAATCAGATTTTTAGCCATGTAAATAAATTCATATGTGATATTAATCATCTTATATTTCCAACAATGTAATTGTTTCTCAAATCTGTCCCCCGGATCTCCAGATATGAGCTCGTGAAGTTGAGGTGTCACAGAAACCCATTAAAAATGAAGTTGGATGATATTTTAATTTATAGGAAACATGTGGCCACTTTCATCCCTTCAAACCTATACCATCATCTTCTTTTTCGAAATACCTTTCCAACGGTATAAATGTTGAACGATTCTCACACCCGAAGCCCAAGTTATGGCCTCTGCAAAATTGTGACTCAACCATCGTCGATCAAATGTCTTGGGAAAATGTGGGCCCTTGGATGAATTTCGTGCTTTTCTTCATAAAAATCTCCCTTTTGGTTGAAAAGTCTATCCCACATGCATGGGGATTTATTATTTTTAATAGTATATACTATTTAGTGTATCTTACACTCAATAAGAAACATGAGAGAAGAAATTATGGAGCTTAGGAGGGTTCGACCTTTAGAACATCGATGAATAAAATAATAATTTTAAAACCCCATCACCGTCCACCTCATGCCCAGTCACCATGATGAGTCATGCGCAGTCATTTCCATGTTTCAAAACCCAGTTGGATGCTCTATACTCCACATGTCACCATCCATTAATTTCCATGTGGCATTGTTCCTTGATCGCCATGTGTCATAATTTTATTGGATGTCATATATCACAATTTTATTGGATGACATGTGTAAACATATTATTGGTTACCACTTTATATGATTAAAATAAGTCTTGGCATAAATCTTAAGTGGGAAGGTAACGAGAGGGGGAAGATAGAGGCAGTTAGGGAAGGGGAAAAATAAGGTGAGCAGAAATGACGGGGTGAAATTGTAGGTAGCGGACTTGCAGGGTGAGGGATTCTGTGAGTCTAATGAGGAAAGAGGGAGTGTCAGGGGGGGAGTAAATGTCGGTAGCGTAGGTAGGGAGTAATGTAGGGTGAGGTGTGGAAGGGTAGTTTGTAGGCAGCAGAGTCAGGTTGGGGAGTGAGGTGAGGGGGTAAGGGAACATGAATGAGTCTGATCGACCGAAGGGATAAGGGAGGAGTATGGTGAGTCTGGCCGATGGATGAACCCGATGTGGTTCAAAAAATTTCAAAGCATTTTGGGTGAGGGATGTGAGAGAGTGTTGGGTTGGGGAGAGTGAAGTGTATGGAATAATTAAAGGGAAAGGTAATAAGAATAAGTAAGGGTCTTGGGCTTGGAAAAATTGAAGAAACCGGGATCTTAGACCTAAAAATTAATGAAGAAAACTAAGGTCTTGGACCTGAAAATTTAAATTCAATTTCAAGAGATTAGCTTTATTCCACATAGAAGTTGCACCCCTTTGCCTGTTTGATGGAAACTTGGATATATTGAGCAAACGAACTTGGATTTTTTATCCAAAAAATGTGTGCATAATATAATACTAAGGGCTACGCAATGAACTTATAAGAGTTCAAAAATTATCTTATTTCGATATAAATTTTTTTATTAATCCAAGAGTGGGAAAATATAGGTGACCAATTTTGGTCAACATTGCTTCATGTAGATTTATTCTTCTAGATCCCCATGTAGGAATGTTTTCTTCACATCCATCTATTCTACCTCAAAATCAGAAGTAGCAGCAACAAATAAAATAAATCTAATAGAAGTCAGCATGGAAACAAGAGAAATTTTTTCACCAAATTCAATTCCCTCTACCCGGGACTAACCTTTTGCTACTAACCAAGCTTTGTATTTTATCACTTTTCCTTTTGCATTAAACTTCTTCTTAAACACCCATTTTTTGTCAATGGCCTTTCTTCCAGCTGGCAACTCAACTAGATCCCATGCCTCATTCCTATCCAAGGCATCCATCTCTTCAACCATGGCCTTCTTCCATAGTTTACTATCCTTTGAATTCATTGCTTCCCTAACAATGATGGGATCATCATCAGTAATAGATAAATGAAAATCGGGTGGATTATATATTTATGGTTTCCTTGTTTCCCTCATTGATATCCTCAATACTGGAGTATGAGGTTCTTCTTCTTATTATTCATCTTCTTTCTTTGATTCACATTTTTCATCCTCCAATTCAAACTTTATTTTCTCAGGTTCTTCTTTCCTTGGTAGGAATTCTTCTTTGGGAACATCTTTAACCTTTTTAAAAACAACATCTCGATTGTAAACAATCTTCTTAGTTTCTAGGTTCCAAATATTATAACCTTTCATGCCATCTTTATAACCAATAAATATACACTTTTCATCTTTATTATCCAACTTACTCTTATTTTCCTTTAGAACATGTACATAAGCATCACAACCAAACACTCTAAGATGTTTGAGAGAGGTTTTCTTACTAGTCCATACCTCATGCAGAGTTTTGTTCACCAATGTTGATGAGGGTGATTTATTTACAAGGTAACATGCAATACACATTGCCTCTACCTAGAATTATTGTCCTAACCCGGCACCATTGAGCATGCTCCTTACTTTTTCCATCAATGTCTTGTTCATCCTTTCTGTAACCCCATATTTTTGAGGTGTATATGGAGTAGTATTCTTCCTTTCTATACCACACTTCTTACAAAACTCTTAAAATTCATTCTCATAGAATTCTCCACCATTATCTGTCCTCAACACCTTTATTTTTTTATCTATTTGATTTTCTTCCAGAGCCTTAAACTCTTTAAATTTATCAAATACCTTAGATTTCTTCCTAAGAAAATAAATCCATGTGTTCCTTGAGAACATATATGAATGAAATATAATACAAAAATTTACCTAGTGATGGAACATGCATAGGTCCAAACACATCATTGTGTATCAACTCTAACATCCCCTTTGCTCTTGTAGCACCAGTTGGGAATCTTACTCGATTATGTTTACCATATATGTAATGTTCACATAAATTGAAATCCAGTGTGCAATTAGAATTACCTTCAACCATACATTTACCATGTAGTGTTCAAAGTCCCTTTTCTCCAATATGTACTAGTCTTTGATGCCACAACATGGTCTTATTTCCAAGGCCAATGTGGATCATATCTTCTTTATTTATCTACTCAGGGAAAATAGAACTGTTACACCAATCAGTATAATTTCTTCCCAATAAATTGTACATATTTCCACACCAAACTCCCCTCATCAACACCATTGTTCATCATACCATCTTGCAAGTTCCCTTTCCCAATAAAGTGTAACGTCCCCGGCCATCAACCCCGTTGTTGGGCAATGCTACTACACAGAAACATTCTCATACGTATATATATAACATGCATTAAATCAAATTAACACATTTAACTAAACAATATAGAGTAATCACAGGATCACTGCTAACATACAGAAATAATGGAATTAACAGTAATTCATAATTGCATCGGAATACATGATAATATTGCAATCATCACAGACATGCATTTTAATTGAAATTAAACACATATTGATACTTATATTTGAAACTGTAGTAACTCCACCAACTACGTGTAGACCTTCCATGAACCTCCCAACCTTAGACCACAGTTCTCATCACGCTTAGCAGTGGGTCACCCCCAAGCTTGGACTAAGCTCCACCCAAGGCAAGGGAATCCTAGACTAGGCTAAGGTTACAAGAAGAATGCACAGAGCAACCAAAATGATTCTCTCCAGGAGCCTTCTTACGCCCACTACT
>CBVK0102635998.1:0-10638 GCA_900067695.1 Picea abies
AATGTTCATAAGACACGTTAGTCCTTAAATCATGCAAAGTAAGTTGATGAATAAGATACAATACATGCAAACAATTCACCCCATGATCCCCTTCAAGTATCACCCAAGCTCAAGACCTTGTGAGGGTTACCAAGTTTAAGTATGGGAGGGCCTTCATCCAACCCCATTAGGTATGCCACCTAGACAATAAAAAAATAACCCAGATAGAGGGATAGGTCCCAAGAGTGACAAGGGAAAGTAAAAACCCATCAAGAGTAAGTGTGAAGATGTTTTGGTTTAAGGCTTCCTTCATGGCTTATGGTGTCTATCTTTATGAGCATTTTTTTTAAGGGTGCGCTTGCTCTTGAGTTGCCCAATATTTGTGTGCCACCTTCTTCCAAACCCCTTCATTATCCATCTTTCCAATCCCTACTTTCATTTATAATTTGCAAATTTGGGGGTCCCCTTTTGTGGGTTTCCAAGATTTAGCATTACCTTTTCTTTGGGACCAAGGTGAGCATTGAATGAGTAGAGCTCAAGTTGGACCAGATTTTGGTGGTCCTTTTTTTCCTATATTCACTTTCTTTTTAGTATCATTTTTGTATTTTTTTATAGCATTTGCAATCTACCTCTGAGCTGCCAGACCCTTTCTCATGAGAGTATGGTCCATAGCCAAATTTTAGGATATGTGAAAGGCTTCATGACAGAAAATGTTAAGTATGGTCGAGAGCATAATGTTACCCTTGGGAGGGCCCCTAGTATTACCCCTTTTTCCTAGGCGGTGACAACGCGAGACTAGGGAACAGAATATGACCACCAAGGTGAAACAAGGAAACCAAGACAATTTCTCAAGTAAGGGATCTGCTATCCAACTTCAACCATTGATTCTTTTCCACATTCCCAAAAAATAACACAACATCCTGCATGAAAAAAGGACTAACCATACCTCATGGTGACACTAGCTTACCATGCCCCATACTCTGGGTTGTTTGAATGTTATGAACGTTGGTTCATGCAACTCGGAGTCAAATAAGGGGGGTTGTTGGTTTTCCATCTATGGACATGTTGATCATCATCATCATCATGGTGTAGATCATGTTTTCCATTGCGGGCATCGAGACATGATCTCTTCTTGTTACCCCTAGCTATCATGGGGTAACAAGTCCCTATCAAGCTAGGGGTCCCTCTACTTCTTTCATTGGAAATCCTGGAGCATTTGCGAGGAATTTGAAACTCACATTGCAACAACTCCTCTCGATCCATATATATTATATATGTACCAAGTTGCAAATATATGACAAGAAACAACTGTAATATGTCACAAGAAAATTATGTAATCAATTGAAAATATTTTAATACATTGTGCAAAAAATTGTATTTCTTCCACATCCTAAGATATAATGAAATCTAAAAAAGAGAAGGTAAAATCCCATAGCATTATGGGATCATCCTAACAAAATTATCATGTCTCTAGGTTAACAAGAGATTGTTTATGCATTAGATCAAGTTCATTTAAGTATTTGTCACAATATCTCAATGGTTCTTGATCTAATAAAAGGGGCTAAGGCTAGATGTGTCCCATATAGAGTCTTTTTAAGAACCCCTATAAGAGCTTACTCGCGTTGGTTGAAGGACTTGTTGGCACAAAATTGAGACTAGGATTCTCGGAGGTTGCCAACAAAGGGTATCATTATAGTCTAGGAGTGTTTGCATATTCAACCTTCTAGAAGGGAAGGAGGTCTCACCCAAAGCGTAACTGAGACATTTGTGTGGTGAAGTGAGTTAAAGAGAATGTATCATCAGGTTTAGCATCATAATATTTAGATTCATACATCTCTACACAAAAAGACATTCATAAACATTAATTATATGTTAAATACAAATGACAGACGTAGTTGTGCACAACATAGAAATCATAGATTCATATGTAGTAAAACAAAATTTTAGGGGCCAAATGATTCTTTATATTATTAAAGTCTCAAAACCCAGTCATACATTGAATACATATCCCATACAATGGCTTAAACAATGGAATCACTTCTCAGATACTCATTACAAACTCTATCTAACTGCGCAAGCACAATGTCATTCAAAACTATGAGCAATAACTTGTCTTGATTGACTCAATTACAACAATCATAATAACAGTAATAGAGGTAGCCCGTCGTAACCCTTTTCCCATTACATATCTCCATATTTGTTTTCCCTTAGGCGCTTCTTTATTCTTGATTATGCTATCTTTTTTAGCTTTGCTTCTTTATTCCATTGTCTTTTCTTGCATGTGTTCGGTGCCTTTTACTTTTCCCCTAATCGTCCAATTGACGCATGATGTTATTTGTTGTTTTCACTATTGGCATGCTTTTCAATTAGCTTCCTACTTGTCTAACTATTTTTCGACCACTTTGAATCTTTCGCTGACATGGTGTGTTTTCCACAAAACTTTGCATTCACATTTCCCAAAATCGGGCATTCCTCAAAAGGGCCCAACAGGACTCTTGTTCAAAGCCATTAAGCCCAAGAATATTTAGCAATATCTTGAGCCACATGGTTTTTATCCAAACACAAATATGCATTCAAGTTGTTTATGAATATGCAAAAAAAATTCTTATGAATGTTTATCAATCCATGCCCAAATGTGGAAGTTGCTTGTGAGATTTCCTGCAGGGTTTTTTGAGGGATTTTTCATACGTTTTGTTGGGGAATGTGTGCAAATTTGCATGTTTCACCAGAAATTGGAGGTGTTTGGATCATGGTTTCTAGATTATGGCTTATGGTTGATGTTTTGCATTGGACTTGAGATGGTTGTTGTTTTCAAGTGTTGCTCATTGTAAATGATATAAATATTATATGTTTAGGGAATAAGGCCTACGTTCATGGTGCTTGAGCACAATACTTTTCAATTAGGGATGAAGGTTGTTGTTATCCTCGGCCACATTTTTATGCATCAAGATACATTTTCAATGTAGAATTTACCTACTTAATGCACTTATGTCCCATATAGAGAGCTTTGAAGAACCCCTATAGAAATTTATGTGTTGGTTCAAGGAATTGTTCAAAGACCTTGAGCTTAAGAATATTTAGGCAATAACTTGAGGCACATGTTTTCATCCTTCACCGTGATTAAGGTGCCATGACCTGTCCTTGATGTGAAAACCTCCTAATGGCATCATATCCAATTTTCATGTGAAATACACCATAGAGAGGGCTTATGTTGTGGTATTTGGTGGAGTGACAAGATTTTCCTAGGATTGATTCCCTGATGAGAGGAGTTGGTAGCTAGGATTTGACAACGTGATTAAAAGATAAATATTCATTCAAGTTGTTTATGAGCATGCAAAAAAATTTGTTTGTGAATGTGCATCGATTCATGTCTAAATGTGGAAGTTTCTTGTGAGATTTCTTGGAGGGGTTTTGGAGGGATATGTCGTGATTTTTGTTGAGGAATGTGTGCAAAATTGCAATTCTCACTAGCGACTGGAGGCATTTGGCTTGTGGTTACTTTGTATGAATTACAACTATATTTAGTGTATAATTCATATGGCTACAGAATTTGAGTAGAAAACCAATACCAATGAGAAAAGCATTGATGCTTGAAATGGATATTATCCGGAAAAAGCACCACATTAGATTTTAAAACAAAAAAACTAAATTTGTTGCTACCAGAGAACATTGCATACATAGTTATGCATGCCCACTCCTCGATGTCAATCCTTAATGAGGTTTAGCAATATCTCTAGGTTGACCTAGAACCTGTCGATTATGATAGAACAATAACTTGTAATGTGAACTTTTAACATTGAATTTGGACACTATTGGAAGATGGACTTTGAACAAAGTTACCAACTTAACAAGAACTCTCAAGAGTTCTCGTTTTTTAGAGGTTGCATTTTTTACCCCCGTTTCAAAAACTGGTGCTACTGCTAGCACCCTTTTTGGGGGGGATGGTTAAAATTCCGACTTGTTTGACATCACAACTTTAAGAATCGATACCATTGCGGACAAAACCCTTAAAATTAACCCTTAAATCAAAAAGAGATGTTACCTAGTAGTATTAGTTTTTTTTGTAATTAAAATTATGACTTAATTGAAATCATAGCCTAGACAACTTCTACCATCGCAAATAAAAGCTTTAAAAAAGACTCATAAATCATTACTTCAAAAATATTTATTAAATTAATTTTGTCTTCTTATAAAAAAAAATGGGAAAGAAAAAAACTCCGCAAACATGTTCTTCAAAAAAATAAAGCGCATTTAAAAAAAAATCATAATCCAATTTTTAAAACAAAATCAAGAAAATGTTCAAAAACAAAATTAGCATTAAAAAAATTTGAATTTTTTTTTTTTAACCTTAAAAAAGCATAGACAAAAAGAAATTAATAAACATAAATTTTAGAAGAATGTTTTTGAAAAATAAACAACAAAAATTCACCCAAAATAGAAAAAAATACAAAAAAAAAATTAAAAATTAAAAATATTATTTTTTTATGGGGACATGGGACGGGCCTCCCAAACCCCGTGAATTAATTTAATTCATAGATTTTGGGAGAAGGGGGTGATGTCGAGCATCTCCCCAAAAACCATGAATTAAATTAATTCATGGCTTTTGAGGAGGGGGGTGATGTCGGGCATCTCTCCTCCTCCCCAAAAGCCACAAATTATTTTAATTCATGGCTTTTGGGGAGGGGCTATGCCCAACTCCCCATGTCACCATGAGAATTGCATGGTTACATGGGATGGGATCACCATGAAATTGCATGGTGACATGGGGTGGGGGCAATGTCCAACATCATCTCCTCCCCATGTTCCCACTAAAAATTATATTTAAAAACAAAATGTATTTTTTTAATGA
Organism: Picea abies; assembly: GCA_900067695.1. Classification (NCBI taxonomy): domain Eukaryota; kingdom Viridiplantae; phylum Streptophyta; class Pinopsida; order Pinales; family Pinaceae; genus Picea; species Picea abies. The sequence goes on from CBVK0102635998.1 coordinate 4,829, forward strand.
TTTTTTTGTTTTTTTTATTTCTTTTTCAAAAAAATTCTTTTAAAATTTGTGTTTATTAATTTATTTTTGTTTAGACTTTTGTTTAAATTGTGCTTTTTGATATTTAAATTGTGTTTTTTTTTAATTTAGAAAACAAATTGTATTTATTATAAAAAAATAAAAAAAAAATAAAAAAAACAATTTTAAAATTTTTAATGCTATTTTTTTAATTTTTGTTTAAAAAAAAATTAAAATTGAAATATGAATTTAGTAATTAAACATGTAAAATTCATGGTCAATTTGACTGCAAAAACAAGTAACTTTAAATGCAATATTATATGGTTGAATACCTTTCATTTACTAGTACAAGGGACTATAATTACCAGTACACAGAACCATAATTACAAGTACACGGGATTGTAATGGTGCCTTTATGAACTATGGACACTCTTAGCAACTAATTAAAGCAATGAACAAACTGCCACAATCTCTTAATTTTGTTTAAGAAACCTGTGGTTAATCTTTGGACAATGGTTCAAAATTTATACATCTAATGACACACAAATGAAAGTAGAATTTGGCATTTAGTTTTGGAATGTATACCAGTAGTACTCCATAACACTGCTATTAATCTCAGGATTGTAATTTCAGTTTCATAAACAAATCTACTTATTTTTCACACACTGATGGTTAATCTTGTCCAACTCGTGATGAATGATTGTTCCTTCAAGTTCTAATTTCTTTTCAAGTTCTAATTTCTTTTTCATAAGAGCATGTTCTAAGCATTCACTTTCCACTTTGGAGACTATGGTGTATGAATATTTTTTATGTTGTCATAACATTGTCACATAAGATTTCACATCTAAAACTTGTGATTGTGTGAACTAGTGCTTCTCAACTATCTTATTTCTAGCATAATATCAGCTAGATCAAATACATATGCTTGTTAACTGTCAATAAGTGCACAGGTTATATAACCCTGAATAGATTAAATATTTGACAGAGTTGCTGGACTTTATTTTACACCATATGCCACAAATTCTATAATCAATGAGTAATCGGGAAAGAATTTGTAATTTTTTGGTAATGGTCTGCACTTTATCTCCATCGATTTGATCCTTTCGAACTCTAAATGGACCCTTCCATGTGGCAAACTATAATAGAAACAGGGTTTAAAAATCGTTGCCTCTGGATACTTGTTATGATGGCTCATCTTTGGTGAAGTGATTTCTTTGTTGAGTACATGCTAACCAGAGATTCGGAATTCCTAGTAACAAGATGCCTAAGATTGGTTACATCACGTCCTAGTTCCACACTACATATGATTGGTTTCATCAAAGCATAGGATTTAGTGGCTTGGGTCTAGGCTATATCCAAGCCTATCATGTTTTTCCTCTGCCAAGATTTTGTGGCTAGAGGATAAGATACACTTGATATTGTTTTATTTAGTTTCTATTAGGATATAGTGGCCAAAGAAAGACATGCAAACATTTTCCAATTTTGTTTGTAATATTAATCAAGCCAATGGACTTGACAGACTACTATAGAGATTCAATCTCAGGGTTTCTCCACTAAATTATCTGATATAATGTAAATATTTTGACCACTGGTATATGGTATATATGAATATATGGTATATATGAATAGATGGTATGCCACTTATTAAAAGAAAAACATATCATGTATATTAATTAATTACAGCCATGACATGCTCTAAACATAGTAACATTTTGGTAGATCGACAAATGCACATTGGAATTAGAAGAACGAGTAAAAACAGAGCTCACACAAAGTGAACCCAGTCATAGAGTTTCATAAGAAGGAAAATCTTCAATTTTTTTTCTTAAACAGAAAAAACATTATGTACAAACTCTCACCATATAAATTTTAGAGTGGCAAGAGATGTAAAGGTGAGAATCTGAAATCAACAATACTTTAAAGACATCTTACAAGTTGCAATTAGAAGGTGCACTCCACCATAGTAACCTTGATTTTGTACAAACTCTCACCATATAAACTTTAGAGTGACAAGAGATGTAAAGTTGAGAATCTGATCTCCAACTCTTCGATGACACCAATCTACTACATGTCACCTACAACTCTTCCAAGGCACCGATCCGCTACACTTCACCTACAAACCCCACGTCGAATCCACCTAAAACCTCACAAATCACTTAGGAACACTCACGGGAGCATACATAGGTCTGTGAGGGTGGTGAAACTCGCAAGAGCATACACAAATATGAGGGTGGTGAAATGGGTGGAGCGTTGCCGGTGACTAAGGCCAAACTGTGTATCATCCAATGGGGGCAATACATATAAACAGTATTTCGGCCGAAATAGTTTTTTTGACCGACAATACATATAAACAGTATTTCGGCCGAAATAGTTTTTTTGACCGAAATAGTTTTTCAATCGAAATACTATTTTGCTCGAAAATTGTTTTGTCGGACAAAAAATTTTGGCAAATGTATCCAGTGCACAAATGTTGAAGGCACCATTAAATTTAACTTTCGACCGAAAGTGTGTGTCATTTGTTCGGCCAAAAAGGTTAAAGAGTTCGATCGAAAATTTTCCATTAGCAATTTTTTGCAACCCAATTCTCACGAAAGTGTTACCCACATTCATGATTTTACGCATTTTTCAATTCGATTATCATAACCTTTGTCTTATCAGTGTTTAGTGGCATACCAGTGCTAGAATAGAAATATTTGAAAATATTTCATTGCTTCTCAAGATCAGAGGGACATCTCACCAGAATATCAATATCATCAAAAGGATGATTATTGTTAGGGCACCTACTTCTTCCAAACAAACCTCTATTTTCTCAATGTAAATGTCAAAAATGATATGGGACAATGAGAAACCTTGTTTAACCCCTATATTACAATGATTTTCTTCCAACCAACCCTCATTGTTCATAAACATAGCAATAAATTTATGATATAACATCATGAGAAGTGACTCTCAACTCAAAAGAAACCTTTGACTCTTCTAACAGATTCCAGAGGTTACTTCTATGCATTGTATCAAAAGCTTTCATAAAGTCAACAAATCAACATAGGATATTGATATTATTATCTTGACATTCATTTGTGACAATCCTAAGAGTAACTAAGTAGTTCAAGGTTGAATGATAGCTTCTAAAACTAGCTTGACCTTTATCCCTTTTTCCCTGACTATCTAACCATATGCTAGTATTTTTTTCCAAAATAATTCCATATAAATTGGCTAGAAGAGAGCTAAACATAATGCTCCTACAATTTGAGGTGTTATTTTTGTCCCCACACTTAATGATGGGAACAATTAGACTTCAAGTCAAAGGTTTAGGGAAACCATTTTTTACTACAATACTGAAGAGCTTATGAATGTGAGGGATGAGAACAAAGCCTCCAATTTTTAGTACTTCCACTTGATAACATTTGACTTCTTTAGCTTTCTATTTTGCTAGATGTTTAATGCTAAATTCAATGTCCTCCAACCTAAATTCTTATTTTTTATGTAATAAGGATTTGAATTTTTTTTGCAACATTAGAAGATTCATAATAGCATCTCAAGGTTCAAATTCCACTCCTTCAAGGTAAGGCAATCGTAGCATTATATTTATTTTTCAAGTTCGAAATTGTCTCCACAAATTTTTAGGATCTAATATAGAAAGGTGCAAAAGTTTATATCTCTTTCTTGATTTATATATATATATGGAGAAAATCTATATATATGGAGAAAATGACAAGTAGGTTGTTGTACAAGAATCCATGGGGTAGATTCTAATTTGTGACTAAAATAAATAATGAGACTAACAAGGGTGCTTTGTGATCGGAAACCCTAAAAACCCTAGCTCTGATCATTGGGATGTTGGACGACGATGGGAGGGGACCTTCACCCCCTCTTGATGAAGAAGTGTTGGCCTTCCATGCGATGGTAGTAGCCTCCATCAAAGCTTCAAAGGGGAAGCAATCCAAATTTGTTAAAAAAATGGATTAGATGCCCAAGGTTTTCCTCTCGCCTTCCTCGTCTAGAAAGAAAGCTTTGGCCCTAGTTGAACGGAGCTTAATCTACCAATTTACAGGAATCTGGCCATCGTTGAAGACTATGGCATTTAGGCTTGAAAAAAATTGGAAACCCCTTATGAAAGGTTTATTGAACAACTTCCTTTGTGGTAGAGGCTTATTCACTTTTCTCTTTGAGTTCAAAGAAGATAGATATTTAATCCTCTACAGTGGTCCATATTTCCTTGGGGAGAGAGGCATGTATTTGAACAAATGGACCCCTGATTTCAGTCTAGAAAATGGTGTTCCCTCAGCAGTGTCGGTGTGGGTTAGGTTTCCACATCTCCCTCTACATTGTTGGAGTGATGATGCCCTTAGAAGCATTGGCAGCTCCATTGGTGGGTACATCGATAGGGAAAAACCAAAGGAGAACCTCTTCTCCTATGCCAGAATTTGTGTTGAGGTCGATTTAGAGAAATGAATTCCTGAGGCAGTGATAATATCCTTGGATAACTAGCAGCATGTGCAGCAACCGGATTATATGTAGTTTCCCTTCAACTACAAATCGTGCCATGAATATGGGCACTTCGCAAGGAATTGTAAGAAGGCAAAAGGTGCTCCATCAAGAAATGGGCGTGAAGAACAATGGAAAGCGGTCTCAAGAAAAATGGGTTTCAACAGGAATATGAATCAATATTCTTCAAGCGGTCCTTCCAATGGGGGGCTTGGGCCCCTTGGCCACCAAAATAAAATCACCCAAAAAAATCACATAAAACCCTTGACGAAAGGAGACAATAACCCTTTCGAATAGGTTCAAATCCCTATCTCAACTAGAAGAAATTGTGGAGGAAGAAAAACATGTCCCTTCCAATATTGGGGTGTCCAATAATGAGCAACCTTCAGTCCCAATCATCTCTCAACTAAATCCAAAATTAGGCACTGTCTCTTTGTAGAAAAGGGAAGATACAAAGGTCTTATCTGAAATACCAATGGTAATAAGTACCAATCCACTCAAACTGTGGCCAGATGATCAAGACTCCTTCAAAGATGCGAAAATAGCATTCTCTAGTGCTAAATATAACTCAAAGATGGAATGTTTCGGAGAATATGGGAAAGATGATAGGGATTCTAAAGAATACCTACCAAGAAATTCAGGAAGGCAAGCTTCAAGGGTCATCCAGGAAGAAGAGGATCAAAAAGACATTCTTTTGGGGTCGAAAAAAACTTGGCCAAATATGATTGGGGGGGACCAAAAATGTGAAATCCTAGAGTGGAAATGCTTTGAAGAAATGGGGTTCCCAATCAAATCCTCTGAAATAATTATCATGGTATCCTGGAGCTGTAGGGGTTAGGCAACACCCCAAAGACCTTGGCTGTCAAAAATATTATAAAATCAGAGAGGCTCATTAGCCTCCTCCTTCATGAGACCAAGATGAAAGAAAATGAAGTTTCAAAGATAGGGAAAAGTCTATGGAAATACAACAATGCCATAGTTGAAGTTGCTAGAGGTGCATTAGGAGGACTATGTACTTTATGGAGCAAACAAGAGGTAAGACTAGAACACCATATCAAATTTCAACACTAGATTCTAACCAAGTTTTAACACAAGCAAATTAGTACTATAATCACAATAATTAATGTTTATATGTCGACAAATTCAAATGAAAAATCAAAATGTTGGAGGTCGCTGTACAATTTGAAGAATGTAGTTATAGTTGAGCATTGCATAATAATTGGAGATCTAAACATAACAAGGACCAGCGTTGAAAAGAGAGGGAGGATATTTGGTAGAGACCTCTTCCGAAACAATTTAGAGGAAATTATTTCAGATTGAGACCTATT
>CBVK0102636033.1:0-14054 GCA_900067695.1 Picea abies
TCCCTAGAACACCACTATGATCTAAAATAGACTAATCCCTCCTTGCATGTTTTGTCATGTTGCTTCTCATTTTAACCTATACAACAATAAATATAAATTTATGTTGTAACGTAGGTTAAATTTTACATAAAAGAAAATCAAAATTTTTATTTTAGGTATTTTTAATTTTATTTGCTTAAGGGTTTGGCTTGATTTTTACGATTTAGATCATAGTTTTTTGAGTAGACCTCAACACTTCTACCTAAATTTTCTTGAAAATAAAGCGGCCCCATATAATTTTTTCGAAATATTGCATTGGATTCCTTTCGGTTTCCAGTTTTGAGTGATTTTTAGTTTGCATGGTTTTCTATTTTTAACCTACCCATCATCTTTGTCTCCTCGAGATCTTACCAACGATACAAATTTTGTCCCATTTCGACTCCCGGATCAAAAGTTATAGCCTTTAGAAGTTTTTTGTTTTTCACTGTTCTAATGACGTGGCATGCTGACATGGAAAAACTTTACATGTGACGCTTCCACATCATTGCCACATGTCAACTCTACAATGGTTGACACATCAACACTCGACACTACATCCCTTGACACATGTCATATCCTCGTATTTAATTTGTATATATATATATATAGTATTTATTTTATTAATATTATTATTAATGGTTCTAGGAATATCGGGGGTCTCAATTCTCAAATCTCACGTCATCCTGAGATCTCGATCACCTAATACCGAAGTCCCATGTGTTTTAATTTTATTAATTTTTAATATTATATATTTTATTGTGTTTCTATTTTTATAATATTTTATTTTTATGTTATATTATCAGTTTTTGTGGTCAATCAGGTCAATCAGGTCAATCGGGTTTCCCTCCACTATACCCTCATCACTCCTCTCTCACAAACTAATACATACCCATAAAACAATATAAACTTTGAATTTCATTTTCATCCCATGCATGTGGGATTAATCATTTTGAAATTTAACCATTACCCAAAATGTCCAAACCATTCACCAATTCATAGATGATAAGTGACAAGACCTTGACTTATGGAGGTCAATATTGAGATCCAGGGCACGAAATCAGGCTTGTGAGGTCTCATTGAAAATCAGAGATTGAGGAAAACAATCTGGAAACATTTATTCAACCAAATATGAATATTAAATCTTCTTAAAATCAACAGAAAACAGGGTTGTGAATTTGCAACAACCGGGTTTTTGAGTGAGTTTTTGGAAGATATTTTATTACCAGAATGTCATGTTGTTAAAGTTTGATTCCCAGATTATTTATTTATCAAGAATATCATGGAAAAAATTAATTGGAAGTCCCAGATTATTTATTTATCAAGAATATCATGGAAAAAATTAATTGGAAGTTGATATTTAGTTTATATTAATTGGTTTTCTTTTGAAAAAGTTTGGTTTCGAATTATTTTAAATTTGGGTATTATTTTCATTTTTAATTGATTTTAAATGATAATTTTGTTAATATAATTACATAGTTCATGGAAGGATTTTACCACTTGGAGTCTCATGATTTCTAAATTGGATTTCTAGGAATAAAGAGGAGGATTTTTCTCCCAAAAAATTAGAAAAGAATATCTTCATTGAACTGTCAAGAAACAAACTTATGTTTTTAGAAAGGAACTGTGTGCTTACAAAAAGGGCTCTATATGAAGGGGAAAAAGAGGGGTTAGAAGCTTAGGAAGTTTTTCTTGGCAGCAAGGCTTCATTCTGTAGGAAGCTCATATAGTCATTGTAATCTCCCCTATCATGATGGATTAATTCAAAGATTCATCGCTTATTCCACTTAGAGCCTTGTCTTCTCTTTTATTTACTCTAGTTTGCTTCTCATTATGACATCACTATTCATTTTTCTTTTGCAGTAAGATTATTGTTAGGGTTAATAATGTAACAATTTGGTAAACCTCCATTATTTCATACATTAAGGAAGATTTAAGATCTCATATTTCCATATATATGCTATGAGATTTGAGATTTGATTGGACCTGAGTTTTATTGTTAAAACTTATGGGTGAGAGAGGAGTTATTCCTTTATTTTCATATAAAAATAATTATAACCCTAATACAGTGTCTTACATTCTCTCACTTTTGATTTGATGGATTCATCATTGACAATCCCCAACAAATTGATTATTCTTCATCTCGAATTTGTAGAGATTGTTTTTTTCCCTCTGTAGAGTATGAGATTTCAGTGTTTTTCTTCCTTTCTTCTATCTTTCATGAACATTTTTTTGTGATCTAATGAATGAGGCTCCATGCCCAATGGATTAGGCCACTGATCTGAGAGGTATTACATACTTTGTTCCAACATTGCTATCATTTATCCTAGCTATTCTATCCTTATTTTAAACTGAACATACAAATCTATAATATGGGCTTTATGATGAGAGTTATTGCTTAGTGACATTGGGCAGCCAGCTAATATGTTTTTAATGAGGGAGATCCCTATGGATGTAAGGGCCAGCCTGCAGTCAGAAGTTGGTTGAAAATGGTCTTGGCATGTTCCTAACATCCCGGAACATCTCAAGTAACAACATTTTTTGGCACCATTTCTAGAGACGAGTATGAAGGATTTCATCTTCCCAGGGAATTGACAAAGATTAGATCTGGTTCTTGGAGGTGAACAAGAGATAGAGACATATAGGTTTTTTTTCACCTAGAGACTTTGTGAATTGAAGAATCCACCAATGACTTCACTGGGAGATCGGACTTTGACAGAAAAATGAAGAATGTTTTTAGAATTATCAGGGACCAAATGACACGTTTCTTTAGATCCATTCGTTAGTCATTTGTTCCTTTGTCAAATATATTTATAAAAAATATGTTGCTATTGTGTTCATCGTAAGATCAAAATCTCATATCTTTTCTTATAAAAGGAAACCCAAATCTCTTTTTTCACTCCTCAAGGAGACAAGCCTTTATTGTTATCCCCTAGAAGTAATGATAAACCCCTTGTATTGGTATCCTTGAGAGCTTCATTGATAAAAATGTACAAATATCTAACCCTTCAGAGTCTAGTCATTCTTGCAAACCAGTTGAGGATAATATTAATTTACTACTCCCTTCAGTCTCTAATATACCATGTGATCATCTTGTAAAGATTCACCCATGGATTTTAAACAGATATAAAGCTCTTAAGCTGTCATTTGTCATTCATGATATACCTCCCAAATTTTTCAAATATCTTCCCATATTCAATGGAGAAAATGATGTTACAGATTGCTTGGAAACTCGATATGAAGATGTCTTCATGAGAATGTTCACTCATACTTTAGTAGGAGAGGTCAAAAGATGGTTTAAATACTTACCAGATGAATGAATTTCCTCATGGACGCAAAAGATGGTTTAAATACTTACCAGATGAATGAATTTCCTCATGGACTGAATTTTATGATGTTTTCTTGCATAAATGGGCTGAGAGAAAATATTATCATCAATACTTATCTAAGTTTTATGCTGCGAAAAGAATGAATGATGAAATTGTTATGAAATTCAACATAATGTTTTAGAGCTTATATTATAATTTTCTTGTTGAAATTCATCTTTCTAAAGTGGCTACCAAGGTATAATATTCACTAGAACATCATCCCAATTTGGATTTTTATCTCAAGGAAATAAATTCCTCAACGTTGGAGCAAATGTTTATTGATGCTGAGGAAATTGAAAACAATTCTCAACGTTGGAGCAAATGTTTATTGATGCTGAGGAAATTGAAAACAATTTATGGGCATGTGAGAAACTTCCTGGTCAAATGAAAGATGAAGATATGGATACAGAAGAACAAAGGAAAGAAGATGAACAAGAAAAAACAGATCTACATATCCTTATAGTTCATGACAAACATGAAAATCCTTCTATTTCAAATCCACAACATTTTAATGATTGGGAAGCTAATTTTTGCAACAATTTTGTAGGTGATTTTCAGGGATTTTCTGATGGAAAGGGTGATCAAGAGCTGGAAAAACAAAATTGTCATAGCAGTGAAAATGAAAAAGATCAGATAATTTTTGAAGAAACATCTTTGGACAATTCTGATTTTGTTCAAGAATTTGGTTATGATCAATCCAACGAGGAATGGGATATTGTTCTAAGTCATCAAATTGCTCAAAATTTTATTATTAATGATAATGATTATGAAAATATATATAGTTGTTCACTAGAGTTAGAATTCTTTCAAGTTGATGATAGTAAGTTTATAGATAGATCTGACATTAGTTCAAGTGTTTCTAATTGTGTTTGTTATGATCAAATTGTTGCTTTGAGATTTAATGAAAATCAAGCAATCCACATGCAACCATTCTTTCATGAATTTCATGAAATGAAAATTTTTGAAATTGAAGTTTTAAAAAGTTTGAATAATCATCTTGTATATGATAAATATCAAGAGGAGCATATTTCTACATCAGCACACATGGAATTTACAATACTGATTTTCAATATGACAACTTTGAAATAAATTTTCAAGAAAGCAACAAAGAGGACATCTTGGCATCTCAAGGTAGTCCTTATAGAATTGTAGTTGAAGAGGATATATTGCTTCAATTTATACTTAAAGAAAATCATCAACATCCTTTTGAAGCAAAAATGAGTTCTGAAGAGCTACCTTTAGAATCAATAGTGCAATTTTTTGACAATAAACATCTTTGTATATCACTAGTGCATGATGAATATGAAACCTCTTATGAAGGATGTCAAGCAGATTTATTGTTTTCATTTGTTCATAAAGGTGTGGAGTGTGATGAAGTCTTTGAACAAAAAACACATGGAGATACACCTGTGGAGAAACCTTACCTCGTCACTAGAATAGAAATCCTGGAAAAGTACTTAAACTTTTTGAACCATGATGATATTTTGATGCATGATCAAGTGGCTATTTTCTATCAGTATGGAGATCCTTTTGCAATCCACTTGAAATTGCTAGGTTGTGTGGATTCTTTAACATTCGGTCATTGTAAGTATGAAAATCAATTGCATGGTAGGTCGTCCATTATTCTTATGTTGCATTTATTATTGATTTTCTCTATCATTTGCAAAGAAAGAATTTACAATTAAATTAATGGAATGTTTTCTTGGTTACATTGGAAATATGATATCACTTGATCAAGCCTTTCATAAATTTAGAATATGACCCAAATTTTATTTAAATAAGCTTGAAATCAAGCATTTGTTTTTCAGTTTGCAAAGTTGTTTTTCAATTTGTCTAGACATTTTGTTTTAGTTTGTGAATAAACTTAGTAGTAGTCATGTTACTTATTAGATTAATTTAGATGGCATAAGTAAAACTAAACTTTATTTATCGCTTACCTTTACCCTAATCTCTATAGAAATGATAGAATTAATTGATAGAAAAAAATTTCAAACATGCCATTTTTACAAGGTCAAAATTTATTTGTTTCTTTATCTTTGTTGAATTGGTACATTTGGGGTAATTTCTTGAAATTTTAGCCTTGATATTAGATGATAACTTATAGTTTTCTCAAGGGAAACTTCTAAACTATTTTACTCATAGGAAAAGATTTTGTGAATTTGAAGAGATATTTATCTCGGGGTTATTTGTACAATGTAGACGATTCTATTTAATTACATATTTTCAATAGTTATTATCCCATAGTGTTTTAAACACACCGATTCCCCCCATCCCACAGAGATAAATAAAATATTAAGACAGATGGTGAAAAAAAGTTCAAAACTAATTGCCCCCATCTTGTCCAAAAGAGATGATGAAAGGAAATTCATTTAAATGGTTTCCCTCATCTCAAAATTAATGAAATCATATTAAATAACGGTATGGTGAAAGGAAATTCAGGATTGGAGGATACATATATCTTCACCGGGGTATGAACGTATGGTTGGTAGTGAAGCAATGTTTGTGATAACTATAATGAACTGCAACTACACATCTTCACTTATACCTTGTTATTACTTATTTTCAATATTCTCTATATTCTGATTGTATTAAAAAATGAATAAGAAAACTAATTTTAACCTTGAGTTAAAACAATTATCAGTTAGAAATTTAATGTATTAGCCTCATTTTGATTAATTATCTTAGATAAATCAAGAGTAAATTTTGATAAAGAAAATCCTTAATAACCTTTCTTGAAATCTAGAGTATAGCATGCTTTGAATTTTAATTATCAATAACTCTAATGCTTCTGATATGAGATTTTTATTGAAAAGTGAGAAAAAAAGGTTTTAGTTTTATTGAATAAATTTTAGTTTAAATTTAGAGAATAATGACTCCATTTCCCAATAAAGAAGGCACTAGGTATGTTGTTCTTTAGTGCCTCACATGGAGCCACAATCCCCATATGGAGCATAATGTTGTAACATAGGTTAAATTTTAAATAAAAATATTCAAAATTTTTATTTTATGTATTTTTAATTTTATTTGTTTAAGGGTTTGGTTTGATTTTTACGATTTAGATCATAGTGTTTTGTGGAGGCCTCAACACTTCTTCCTATTTTTTCTTGAAACTAAAGTGGCCCCATATAAATTTCTCGAAATATTGCATTGGATTGCTTTCAGTTTCCAATTTTGAGCAATTTTTAGTTTGCATGATTTGCTATTTTTAACCTTCCCATCATCTCTGTCTCCTCGATATTTTTCCAATGATATAAAGTTTGTCTCATTTCGACTCTTGAATCAAAAGTTACGGCCTTTATAAGTTTTGTGTTTTTCACTGTTATAATGACGTGACATATTGACGTGGAAAAACTTTACATATGACGCTTCAACATCATTGCCATGTCATCTCTACAATGATCATCACATCAACACTAGGCACTACATCCCTTAACACATGTCATATCCTTGTATTTAATTTGTATATATTATTGCGTATATATATTTATTTTATTAATGTTATTTTATTAATATTATTATTAATGGTTCGCAAAATCTCAGAGGTCTCAACTCTCAAATCTCACATCATCCCGATCACCCAAGACTCAAATCTCACATCATCCCGATCACCCAAAACCAAAGTCCCGTGTGTTTTAATTTTATTAATTTTTTATATTTTTTATATTATATATTTTTTTGTGTTTCTATTTTTATAATATTTTGTTTTTATGTTATATTATCAATTTTATCAGTTTTTGTGGTCAATCGGGTCTCGAGATATCTCACATCCCAAATTTTGTTATAACACCGAGATCCCGAGAGGACTCATGGGGATAAACTTTGTTTTATTAGATTTATTAACCTAAGCTAACATGATACTCTACCTCACTCCACTCAACTCCACGTAGAACCTTAGTTTATCACTTTGAATTTTAAATAATATATTTTAATACCCTAAATTTAACAAAAATTTAACACATAGTTCCCTCAACCATACCCTCCTCACTCCTCTCACACAAATTTTGTTTCCACCCGAGATTATCACTTTGAATTTTAAATAATATATTTTAATACCCTAAATTTAACAAAAATTTAACACAGTTCCCTCAACCATACCCTCCTCAATCCTCTCGCACAAATTTTGTTTCCACCCGAGATTATCACTTTGAATTTTAAATAATATATTTTAATACCTTAAATTTAAAAAAAAAATTAACACATAGTTCCCTCAACCATACCCTCCTCACTCCTCTCACACAAATTTTGTTTCCACCCGAGATCCTGAGAGGACTTATGGGTATAAACTTTGTTTTATTAGATCTATTAACCTAAGCTAACATGATACTCTACCTCACTCCACTCAACTCCATGTAGAACATTAGCTTATCACTTTGACTTTCAAATAATATATTTTAATACCCTAAATCTATCCACTCAACTCCATGTAGAACATTATCTTATCACTTTGACTTTCAAATAATATATTTTAATACCCTAAATCTAACAAACATTTAGCGCATACATTCCCTCCACCATACCCTCCTCTCACACAAACTAATGTGTACCCATAAAACAATATAAACTTTGAATTTCATTTTCATCTCATACATGTGGGATTAATCATTTTGAAATTTAACCATTACCCAAAATGCCCAAACCATTCACTAATTCGTACATGAGCAGTTACAGGACCTTGATTTTGGGAGGTCATATCTCGATATTCGGGACATGAAATCAAGCTTGTGATGGCTCGTTAGAAATCTGATATTGCGAAGACCAATATAGAAACATTTATTCAACCAAATATGAACATTAAATCTTCCTGAAAATCAGAAGAAAAAAGGGTTGTGAATTTGCAACAAGAAGGTTTTTGAGTGAGTTTTTGGAGGATATTTCATTACCAGAATGTCATGATGTTAAAGTTTGATTCTTAGATTATTTATTTATCAAGAATATCTTGGAAAAAATTAATTGGAAGCTGAGATTTAGTTTATATTAATTGGTTTTCTTTTGAAAAAGTTTGGTTTCGAATGATTTTAGATTTGGATATTATTTTCATTTTTAATTGATTTTAAATGATAATTTTGTTAATATGATTGCAAAGTTTATGGAAGGTTGTTACCACTTGGAGTCTCAGGGTTTATGAATTGGATTTCCAAGAAGAAAAAGGAGTATTTTTCTCCCCAAAAAATAGAAAAGAATATCTTCATTGAACTGTCAAGAAACAAACTTATGTTTTTAGAAAGGAACTGTGTGCTTATAAAAACGGATTTGTATGAGGGGAAAAAAGAGGGGTTAAATGCTTAGGAAGTTTTTATTGGCAGCAAGGCTGCATTTTATAGGAAGCTCATAGATTCATTGGAATCTCTCCTATCATGATGGATTAATTCAAAGATTCATGGCTCATTCCACTTAGAGCCTTTTCTTCTATTATATTTTATGTATTTTTCTTCTCATTATGCCATCACTATCCATTTTTATTTTGCAGTAAGATTATTGTTAGGGTTAATAGTGTAACAATTTGGTACAACCTCCACTGTTGCAAACATTAAGGAAGCTTTAAGATCTCGCATTTCCATATATATGTTATGAGCTTTGACTGGACCTGAGTTTTATTGTTAAACCTTATGAGTGAGAAAGGAGTTATTCCTTTATTTTCATATAAAAATAATCATACCCCTGATATATTGTCTTACATGCTCTCACTTTTGATTTCATGGATTCATCATTGGCAATGCCCAACAAATTGATTATTCTTCATCTTGAATTCGTAGAGATTGTTTTTTTCCCTCTCCAGAGTATGAGATTTCAGTGTTTTTCTTCTTTTCTTCTACCTTTCATGAACATGTTTTTGTGCTCTAATGAATGAGACTCCATGCCCAATGGATTAGGCCATTAATATGAGAGGTATTACATACTTTATTCCATCGTTTATATCATTTATCCTAGCTATTCTATCCATCTTTTAAACTTCATACAAATATGGCATCTGGGCTTTATGATGAGAATTGTTGCTTAGTGACAATGGGCAACCAGCTGATATTTTTTTTATGAGGGATCCCCCTCTGGTTGTAAGAGATAGCTTGCAATCAGAAGTTGGTTGAAAATGGTCTTGGCATGTTCCTAACAGTTGAGAACATCTCACGTAGAAACAGATTCCAAAAATTTATGCAAGGAAAAAGTCAAATCAAAATTTGGATTACAATGAAAGAAGAATAACAAAAAAATAAACCTTTCTCATTCCAAGAAATAAAAAATATTTTTTCTAGGGACATATGACTTGACCTTATATAACAAAGTTCATTTCCATCCAATGAAGTGTTTATGAAATTTTAAGTCTAGGTAAAAATGTTTGCATGCCTTCCAAGCCATGTCATGTCTTGCCTTGCCTTGAGTTTCCATTCCATGCCATGTCATGTTGTGCCTTTCCTTTCCAATCCATGCCATGCCATGCCATTGCACATCTTTCATTTCCATGTCATGTCTTACCTTTCCATGCCATGCCATGCCTTGCCTTGCATTGCCATGCCGTGCCTTGCCATGCCTTGCCTTGTCATTGCATGCATTTCCTTGCCACTCCATGCCATGCCTTGCCTTGCCAATCCATTCCATACCTTGCCTTGCCTTGAGTTTCCATTCTGTATCATGCAATGTCGTGTCTTGCCTTGCCAAGCCATGCCATACCAATGCATTTATTTCCTTGTCATGTCATACTTTACCTTGCCATGCCATACCAATGCATTTCTTGCCTTGCCATGTCATACTTTACCTTTCCATGCCATGTTTTTCCTTGCCATGCATTTCCTTGTCTTACCATTCCATGTCATGTCATGCCTTGCCTTGCCATTGCATGTCTTTCCTTTCCATGCCATGCCTTGCCATGCCATGTATTGTCTTTCTATGGCATGTCTTGCCATGATTTTTCAAGCCATGTAATGGCATGCCTTGCCCTTCCATGACATGTCATTGCATGCCTTTCCTTTCCATGTTATGCCATAGCATGTCTTTCCTTGCCATGACATGTCATGCCATGCCTTTCCATGTTATGCCTTGCCTTACCATGTCATGCCATGTCATTCCTTGCCTTGTCATGTCATGCATTTCCATGCCATGCCTTGTCGTTCCTTACCTTGCCATGACATTCCATGCCATGTCTTTCCAAGCCATTCTATATCATGCCTTGCCTTGCCATGACATATCATTGCATGCATTGCATTTCCATGCTATGCGATGTTTTTCCATGTCATGTCTTGCCTTTCCATGTCATGCCATGCCATGCCTTGCATTTCCATGTCATTCCTTGTCTTTCATTTCCTTTCCATGACATGCCTTGCCAAGCCATTCCATGCCTTTCTAAGCCATGCTATGGTATGCCTTTCCTTGCCATGAAATGTCTTGTCTTTCCATGACATGCCTTGCCAATCCATACAATTTCCATACCATGTCATGTCTTTCATTGCCATGACATTCATTTCCATGTCATACCATGGCATAATAATGGATGTTAATCCTCTTTCCCTACAGGACGCTCTTCCGATCTATGACATTCATTTCCATGTCATACCATGGCATAATAATGGATGTTAATTCTAGATCATGGGTAGCATAATTCATCTCATGTTCTTTCAATTTTTGGGACTTGTAGCATACCACATGATCATTTTGGGTGAGGACTCCATCGAGCCCTTCCTTGCACGCACCCATGCACACAAAAAAGTCTTTGTATGGATATGCAATCTTTAATATTGACCCACTTGTCAAAATGTCCTTCAACTGCTAAAAAAAAATTCACATTCAGAAGTCCATTCAAATTTCACCCCCTTCTTTTTCAAAGTTGGGTGAGGACTCCATCGAGCCCTTCCTTGCACGCACCCATGCACACAAAAAAGTCTTTGTATGGATATGCAATCTTTAATATTGACCCACTTGTCAAAATGTCCTTCAACTGCTAAAAAAAAATTCACATTCAGAAGTCCATTCAAATTTCACCCCCTTCTTTTTCAAAGAAGTGATTGAGCTTGTAATCTTTGAGAATCATTTTATGAATCTTTGACAATACCCTACAAGACCCACGAATGATAT
Source organism: Picea abies (assembly GCA_900067695.1). Lineage (NCBI taxonomy): Eukaryota > Viridiplantae > Streptophyta > Pinopsida > Pinales > Pinaceae > Picea > Picea abies. The sequence goes on from CBVK0102636033.1 coordinate 11,445, forward strand.
GACCTTTGTGACATTTATTGGATCTAGTCATCCTCTAATGGCCTCTACCTTCGCAGGATCAATTGTTATCCCATTTGCTAAAATGATATGCACCAAGTAGTGAATCTTCTTTTGATGAAAGATGCACTTACTTAGCTTGGAATACAATTTATGCTCTCTCAAAACTTTTAGCACCATTCTTAAATGTTGCACGTGTTCTTCTTCTATCTTTGAGTAGATGAGTATATCATCTAAGAACATAATTACAAACTTGTCTGGGTATTCCTTGAACACTCCATTTATGAGGCACATAAAAATAGTTGGGGCATTTGATAGCCCAAATGCCACTACTATAAATTCATAATGTTGGTATCTTGTCATGAATGTTGTCTTGATGATATCTTCTTCATTTATTCTCACTTGATGATAACTTTATCTCAAGTCAATCTTGGAAAATATTCTTGCACCCTTCAGTTGATCAATTAAATCATCAATCTTTGGAAAATAATATTTCTTCTTTATGGTGACCTTATTCAGATGTCTGAAAAAAATACACATCCTTAAGATTCCAACCTTCTTCTTTACAAATAGCACTGAAGCACCCCAAGGTGACACACTTGGGTGTATATACCCCTTATATAATAGCACGTCAAGTTGCATATGCAGCTCCTTCAACTCTGTTTGCCCATTCTGTAAGGTGTCTTGGACACTGAGGCAACTCCTAGCACCAAATAAATAGAGAAATCAATGTCTTTCTTTTGTGGAAATCCCGGAATCTCCCCACAAAAATATTCAAAATCTTTCAAGACTGGATGGTCTTCAATACTTGTCATTTTATCTTGGGTTGCCTCTTCCATATGGGCTACAAAAATCTGACATCCTTTCCTGAAAATATTTTCCAGCTGCATGGGTGGAATTTCTTTAAGAGCTACAGCTCTTGGAATGCCTTGAACCTTGACTTTTTCCCCCTCTTCATTAAAACAAGTGATTGTCTTGTTGTAACAATCTGGGACAACATGATGTTTTTCCAACCAATCTATGTCAATTAGACAATCATATGAAATCAATGGTATTATTTTCACATCTACCTTTGTGTTGAGTCCATTCATGTCTATTGAACAATCTTTAACTAGCTCATTGATTTTCCTCTTAGCCCCTGTGGCTAACTGAACTAACCAAGATTTTGTATGCTTACTCCTTTGCAAGTGAAATATTTCAACAATCTTAGAGTTTATGTAACTATGGCTAGCTCCATAATCAATTAAAATTGCTATGGGATGGTTATCAATATTACCTTCTACTTCAATCATGGAGGGTTGATACTATGCATGCTTGTTGTTCAAGGTTGCATTGATCATTGGCATGTTTCCTCCCATGTCTTCCATAGTTTCATCCTCTTGTTGTGGATAGTCCTCATTCTTTCTCCTTTATGAAGGCAGTCCCTATATAAGTGATTTCCCTTACATCCCCAACATTGTACAGGTTGTTTCCATGGCCTTTTCCAAAATGAATCTTCCATTCTGGGCTCATTTTGGGTTGATTATCCTTGTTGATTTTCTAGTGAGTTATTTATGAAAAATGGTGGCTTAAAACCTTTATGACTTTGCTCAGTTTTACCCTTCAACTTGTCATTTTAATCTCTTTGGAATGACTGGCCTTCCTCTACTATGCTCATAAAGATGTTTTTCTCTCCCTATGGCTTCCTCCAAGGTATTGGGGTTATCATAATGTATCTTGTCACTATATAAGGAGGGTAACACACTCATAAACCTTTAGATTTTGACCTTCTAATCCTTTATGAAACCAACATACTTCAACAACTCAAAAAATCTCTTCTCATGTTCATTCATCATCATGCTTCCCAACTTGAGTTCAAAGAACTCTTTCATCTTTCTTTCTTAGTAATACTCAGACAAATATTTCTCCTGAAAATATCTTTTAAATTGCCTCCATGAGACCTTCTTCTCATCAAGGTGTTGGGATTGCTTAAGTTGATCCCACCACATAGCTTCATTTAGTTGCAAGTGGTAGGTTGCAATTCTTGTGTCTACCCTTGAGGGGTAATCATGTAGCTCGAATATTTCTTCATTTATAATAGTCATGCCTCGACCTCTTCTCCTTTTTTATGCTCACCATTGAAAGTTCTCGACGTGGTTTTCCTAAGTTCACCTTGCAAGATGTTTGTCTCGGGAATTCTCCTATGCCTTCTGATAAGAGACACACTTGGGTTGTTCCCTAGCCCTGAACTTGCACGAGTTCTTCTTGTGGATTTCCTTGGAGAATAATGGTGTATGCTCAAGCTTCTTGATTTCTTATCATTCCCACAATCATCCCTTCTTCTATGGGATTTGGATGCTTCCACTTGTCTAGCACTAGTTGTTTGCTCGGTGCCCTGTAGCCCTGCACTTCTTTCTACAAACTTCTCATAGTTATATGTGTGTGTTTGTGTCTTCTTCCATTAGATTGTGTCTCATCATTTCTCGTGTTGACATGTAGACCTACAACCTCCTCCTCATGGTTGTAATATCTCTGGGCATATTCCATAACTCCAGTCCTCATAAGAACAAAAATTATTTTTTTGTACCTCTAATTTTGCAAGAAATGTGCATGTAATAATTATTGCTAGAACAT
>CBVK0102636035.1:0-13521 GCA_900067695.1 Picea abies
TAATGAGTCATCTTTACATCAAACAAACTTGGTTCCATTACCCAAACCTTGTGCTACAGGGATTTCTTCAAGGGTTGACATCAATGACAACCAACCCTAATCAACAAGGGTCAGTAGTCAGAGTTTTTTTGGTTCATTGTTAAGCATTTTACCCTGGGTCTGCCCTTGTGCCAACATTGAAATTTCAATAGAACTTGTACCAAGAGGGGTTCTAGTGTCTAGAACACCCTATAGAATGAGTACACTAGAGCCAATTCTTTGAGAATAAGAAAACGTGTATTTTGGAAGAGTTTTCTTATTCTCTTGTTCATATCTCCAAATGATTCCCCTAGATCCATTTTTATATGAGAAAAATATGGTTATTCGGTTTGGGGAAGGGATACAAGGGGTAAAATGGTCAGAAAAACCTTATATCTCGTAAACTTTGTTGAAATACGTGCAATTTTATATTTTTTGCATTTTTGGGGAGTAAACACGGGTTGAATATCATGCAACATGCGTATGTATGTGAGAGGATTACAACAGAGAGTGTGTATGTATGTGGGATGATAGTGCATTTGGGCACATACATTATCCAAAAAGTTTTTCAAAGAAAACCTCAACAATATGATTGGGAAAGGATGAAAATGGATGGGCCAATGTCTTGGATGCATAGATGTGCCATTTTTGGACTATAACATTGAGCTCTCTTGTTAATTTGTTGTCTGGAATCATTTGGAATACTTCCTTGAGTATTTTCTCCACTTTGTCTATCTGTTGTTTGTCCTCCTCATGTTCAATTTTCACTTTTATGAGAGCTATATCTAATACCTCCTTTTCTTCCTTAGCTATGTCAAAGTTTGTTGCATATGTCCTAGATCTAGATTGAACTTCTTATGCAACGCTCATCTATAACGTATACAGTGCTTTGGTTGATATCTTGGACAAAGCCAAGTCCAACTATTCTACATCCTTCAAAGGTTTTTGTGTGATATCCTCATATACTTGTAGCATGCTTTGGATTATTCGGAATGTCGTGCTTCCCACTATTTCTTTATGGATTGTCTCCTTCTTTATGTATTGGCTCATGTTGTGATGTTCTTCTCTGTCGTGTGACATTGAGTTTTAATATCTCCAGATCTTCTTTAACTTCCATTAACTTATTCATGACTTCTTCTCTTTGATATTCAACGACATATAAAGCGTATTCTCCTCCATATTGGACTTTACATGCTACCAACTTTGCATCATCTTCAATGATTGTGAGTTGAATTGGCTTCTTCTGCACTTTCATATTCTTCCTTTGTTCTCCCATATGCATTATTGATTTCCTCTTTTCTATCTGTGTATGTTTCTTTATCTCTGGTATGTTTCCAATATCTGTCTCCTGGATTGGGATCTCATCTTTCTTTTGTGCTTCTCCATTTGTTCTTTCTGCACCCTTATTTCCTAGTACTGAGGCTCTTGGTATTGTTTCCTTCTTCCTTGGATTCTTTTTTGTTGTACCAGTGACTGTTGATTTGGTGTTCTCTGTTGATTTTCTAGTATTTTTTTCTAGGATAATAGACTTATGTGATGTTCCATCTTCTTCCTATTCTTTTCCCTTTGATCCTTTCTTGACTGCTACTGGCCCCTCCCATTGATATGGTCATTCTTCTAGTACCCATTGGAATTATTTTTTTGTTATGCAATACTGCATCTTTATCCATGTCTTGTTAGGGTCTCTTCTGGATTATATCCATATGTTATGCTCATATTCCTTAAAATTGGCTATCCCCTCATGCTCCTTCACCACTTCAGGTGAAATTATCCATGTATATGCAATTTTCTCTTGAATGTACATGCCAAAAATTATTGAGTTTGATTTTCTTTGCTTGGAATCTTTGTTGCATCATAGGGTTTCATATCTTGTTGCACAACACTTTCCTCTTCTATCACAAAAAATGGAATACTTCGATTTTTCACATGCATCTAAAGGTATCAAAATCAACAGTCCGGAATATTGGAACTCCATTCCAGCATCATGTGCATCTTTGTAGTCTTCTAGGAATAAATTGAGCATATATGGTGCCCATCTTAGAACTATTCCTTCTGTGCATTGTGTAGTTGTTGCGACTACCCTTGCATGTGCCTCTTCTTTGTGACACATTATAAGTAGCTTGCATGTCATCAATTTTGTTGCAAATTTGGTAGCTGGGTCATTGATATTCTTAATTANNNNTTGCAAATTTGGTAGCTGGGTCATTGATATTCTTAATTATCATACCTTTGATGCCTATGTTTGTGACAAATTGTGCCTTCAATTCCTCTGAAATAGCCTTCTCCTTTGTTTTTTCAACAAGATATTCTCAGGATTTACCCCATCTGTCGATAGTCCTATAAGCTTAGAAATTATAACACTGATTTTGACAGGTCTATCCATCCACAAAATCCCTCCATGTACGTGCAATTTTTTTATTATTTACGCATTCATTAACATCCTTCCCCCTGTCAAAGTGAGGAATTTCCAGTAAATTCATAATTCCAGAGTTGTAAAGTCTACAAAGTGAGGAATTTCCAGTAAATTCATAATTCCAGAGTTGTAAAGTCTATATATCCATTGTTTGGGATCCATTATCATAATTCCTTTAAAGGTTGACCCCCTATTTTCGATGTCAAACTCCTACACAAGATCTAGGAAATTTTATACTTCGGTCACATCGTAGTCGACGTACTTCAACTTGGGAACACATCCCAACACATATTCTACAACTATGACTGAATATGGAATGTGGGGAATTGACAACAAAATATGTGTTTGTGTGTGCATTGTCACCATTTCTTACCTTTTCTTCAACTATCCTATGGTTGTTTCTTCTCGGGTTTCTTCCTCTTGTATTCCTTCATTTTTTTCACGATCATCTTCAACCTCTGGGGATTCCTTTATTCTAGATTTATTTTTTGTGTCCAATTTATCTGATTTTGTACTCTCATTTTCTTCTTCCTACTCACCATTTGTTAGTACTATTTATGGGTTTGTTGTATTATGGTTTGTTGTTTCCCTAGGGTTTTTCTCTTTCGTTGCTTGGCTTACTGCCTCTTCTTCTGGGTTTTTCTCCTCGACCCACATCACACTGAATGATTCAATTTATGTTGTTTGAATATCATCCACATCGACAACCCTGGTCATCTCCTCCATAGATATGTTATTGCTTCTGGTCCTTCGCCTGAACTGACTTGGCACTCCGACTTTTGGTGGTGACATTTTTCAAATTCTGGAAAAATTATGTGCAAGTTAGTTGGATTATGATTCTTCCCACAATCATAATTTTTTCATTGTATCACTCCTTTGTTAAAAATTCACAAGTGTTTTGTCTTTTACATGATTTTCCCTTTTTATAGAATTTGTCATAAATGCTCTGATGTTCCCTCTCTTTTTGTTCACAATTTTTTCAGTTTTCCAATCATTTTCCATCCCAGTGAGTCACATTTACTTTTCCTACATGTAGTATCATGAATTTCGTCGCACCAATTTACCATCTATTGCACACTATCATTCTCAACTATATGTCTACCATTTATTCCTCTAACTACTTTTTTTTTGTATTTTTCTTATTTTTATAGTTTTTGTTTTTCTTCCTTTTTCTTGTTTTCTACTTTTTCTTTTATTTTTCTTCCTGCATTATGTACAATTACACTTTCTATGTTGTAATTAATCAGGGTTGGTAGGTCGACTATCCCTATATAGTCTTAGTCGAATACCATTCACAATTCCTTGTATCTCCTTGCCTAATAAATCCTTTATTTGCACAACACTTCCATCTGTGATAGACTTTATCTCATATGGCCCTAGCCAATGCATTCTGAACTTCCCTTGGTGTTTCAAGTATTTATTGTCATAGATGAGAACTATATCTCCTATTTTGATCTTCTTCTTATTAATATATATGTCATGTTAGGTTTTATCCTCTACTTTCTGTACCTCCTGATGGAATCCATCTATGATTTTGTCTTCTTCTAATTCCATGAGTTGAGCCAATATTTCCTTTATTGTGCCTCTGTATTTCCTATCTGTAATTGTTGCAATGCACAAACTTGGTATCAAATATTCTAAGGGAACTATTGATTCCTATCCATACATCAATCTAAAAGGTGTCTACCCTCTTAGCTTCTTGTATGTAATTATATAATCCCATAACATTGTTGGTACCTTCAAGTCTCAATCATCCATGTTTACATTACAAATATTGGTAAATGCATTCTCCAATATCTTGTTGAATGCTTCCACTGTTCCATTCTCTCGAGGATGATAAGGAGAGATCTCTTGATGATGTATCTCAAATTCTTCCAGCATTTCTTGGATTGTACTGTTGATAAAGTGAGTCCCATGATCACTCATCAATATTCTTGGACATCCAAACCTTGTAACTACATGTTCAAATAAAAGGAATCCTACAGTCTCTGTACTACAATCATTCATTGGTGTTGCATCATCCCATATGGTCAAGTATTATGCCATTGTAATAACATATATAGATCCTGATCTTCTGACTGGTGGATTAATTGGACCTACAAAGTCCACTTCCCACTAATCCAACACTTGAAAAGTTACTTGAGGTCTTAATAGAATCTCATCCCTCCTGGATAGATTTCTAACTCTCCGTTAGACATCACAATTCTGATAGTATGGATTTGAATCCTTGTGAACTATTATCCACAATAATCATGTGCACAATACCTTTTGCACAGTGGCCTTCCCTGGATAGTGTCCTCCAACAATTCCTTCATGTGATTATTCTAAAAGGATAGGTATTTCATGCTCCATAACATATCTCCTCAAAATGTTGTTTGCACTAAGTTTTTACAAGTGACCTACAATCAATTGGTATTCTATAGCTTTGACCACCAAAATTTTCTTTTGTGTAGTATGCAATTCCTCTGGTGCAAATATTGTACTCCAAAACTCAATAATTTCATCAAAATACTCATCATCTATATGTACTGAAAACAATTGTGCATTCGATAAGTTGTCCTCCAAGTTACTTGGTTCCTCTCCATTAGTTATCCTAGATAGGTGATTTGGTCCTGCATTCAATCTTCTAGGAATCACCACAACTTCAAAGTCAAACTCTTGGAACAAAAGTAGCCATATGCATATTCTTCCCCCCAACATTGGCTTATTGACTAAATATCTAAGATCATAATGATCTGTAAAAATATTTAAGTGTTTCCCTAACAAATAATGTCTAAATTTATGCAATGCATACACCATGGTCAATCCTTCTCTTTCTATAGTATTGTAGTTTTTTTATGAATATGATAACTTCATGCTTGTGAATTTTGTAGTGTGATCTATATCACCTTCTCCTAGTTGTCTCAATATTTCTCCTAGTGTTATTGTAGATGCATCCACATGCACATGAAATTATTTTTCCCAGTTTGGAAACACTAAAATTAGTGATGCCACCATCTTCTCCTTCAAAATATCCAAACTCTGTTGGCATTCCTCATTACACTGATATTTAGTATCCTTATTCAGTAATTTCTCCATTGGCACAGTAATCTATGCCTATACCCTTATAAAATTCCTTTAATACCATGTATGACCAAGTGTACTCTTCAAATGGCGCACTGACTTCGGTGGTGGTAATTTTACTATGAAAACAATTTTACCAATATCAACCAGTAGACCATGTTTACACACCACATGCCCTAACAAAATCCCAAAAGGTGCATTGAAAATACATTTATTAATATTCAATGCAATCTGACATTGTCTACATCTGTCTAACATCAATATTAACACTCACATATGATCCTTTAATAAACTAAACATTATCCAATCATTCAAGTAAACCTCCAAAAATGTATGAATAAATTCTTTAAAGGAAGCTACTACTACCCTTGAAAAAATTGTAGGTGCATTCTTCAACCCAAATGTCATAATTGTATACTAAAATGATCCCCATTCTTTAGAAAATGTTGTCTGGGGTATATATTTTGGTGCTATCCTAATCTGATGATATCCTAAAAATCCATCTATAAATGAATAGGCCTCTTGACCTCCTACATTATCCAAAACTTTATCTGTAAATGGGGTAGGAAATAGATCATATAAGAAAGCATCATTCAGTTTTCTTAGATCTACATAGATCTTGATTCTCCCTTTCTTCTTTTCCTACACCACCATAGGGATAATCCATTATGATTCTTCCACAGATTCTATGACACCGTCCTCTAACATCTTGTCAATTTCTTCCTTCGTCTTCTTCTTATACACTAGATTTAACCTGTAAGGTCTTTGTCTTAAAGGTCTAGCATTTGGTTTCAAAGGGATATTCATCTCTCCAAGTTCTCCTATTAATCCCTTCATCTCTGAATATGTCTCTGGAAACAAATAGTTGTACTCACGTAGTAACTTTGTGATTATTTCTACTATCTGATTATCCCAATAATCTCCAATCCTTACAATATTTTGTTTTTCTGTAGGTCCAATGTTTACCTTCTTGATATTTAATGGTACAACATAATATTTTGAATATAGATTTGGACCTTCTACTTCCCTCTCCCCTTCAACTTCTAGGACCTGGATATTGCACGGGTTTTCTTTTGTTGGGTCTTCTTATTTTGTGATATGATAACAATGTAGAAACTATCTGACTATTTGTTTCTTCTGATATGATGTCATAATATCCACTTCAAGTTCTTCGAAAATCCTATCTCTTACTACCTTCAGTGTTGTATCTATCTCTGGACTTTCATGCTCAAAGGAATTACTACCTTCAGTGTTGTATCTATCTCTGGACTTTCATGCTCAAAGGAAAATGTAATCAAAAAGTTATGTTGTATCTCTTCCCAATTTACATTTTCCCTGCGTTGTTCCTATTATGTGTACTAGTTCTTTGTAATTCCTTCTAATGTGCAAATAAAATGGTGTGGTCATTCTTATGGTGGTACTAATTTCCATTGAATTATACATCTTTCTACATGTTCTTTGGGTTTTCCAATTCCATCATATTTCTCTTCATATCTATGCTCTTGTTCTGCATTGAATCCGATGTGCATTAATCTCTTGCGTTGATACCATTTGTTGATATTCTCTTTATCTGTACCCCACCAACGGGTAGGTGTAGATTTCAAAGAAATATCTAGTACTAGTAGTCTTTGATTTTATACTACTTCTGATTCAAATTTCATTAAAAAATATTATAAGTCATTCAAACCATAAAATGTAGGAGGCTCTCTTACCTCTAAACCAATCCATATTAGCACGCACGTCATTTTGGCACATATTCTAGTGGATAATTCATGTAGTCCCTGCTTCCAATTCTCTAGTCTTGTATCAGAGTCTGAAGCATAATAACTAATACCCCTCCAACTCAAAATTTCATTTGCAGTTGGGTTGATATAATCCTCTTCACGTGCAGTAGTTCTATACAATTGATTTATTTCTTCTGTAATTAAATTTTATGTCACATGTTCCACATACCATCCTCCTTTTGAGGGATCCAATGGTGCAATAACTCTATATTCTCTAGATTCAAATATCATATTCCTTGTATTCAAAATTTTTAATATCCTGGTTATCAAAATCCCAATCCATACCTAATAATGATGGATATGGTGAAGTATTATATACTATGTCAATGACTTCAAATTCTGCCATGGTGCACACTCCATCTATATCTACTTGTATCCCCTTCAATCTACCAATTGGTACCACTCTATGATGATTTTATAACTTCAAATGAATAGCTAAGAATCCAAATGTAGGTTCTCCCATAGATTCCCATGTCTTCTTTGGCAGAACATTGACTTCATACCCTAATTCTAGTATAATATCCCCCTTATTAAAATCTCCAATGTTTGCATTCAACCTAAATTCCCTACTTCTTCTTCTCTTCTTATGAACTTGATTGACCCTCTTGAGTTCTAATTTCATTTCTTCTCAATAATTACGATTCTCTAACAAACACTGTAATATTTGTAAAGAATTTTTGTAATTCAACAACTTCACATAAGACCCCAAAAAAATTCTTATATTACTTACTTGTTTTGATGGTTGCTCTCTGTTAGTCTGATGAAATAATGGAGGAATTCCATAAACTAGTATATCATCTACTGGCTTTTTTCCTAAAGTTGATGTAATTTTTTCTTTGAGAATCTCTTATCTAGCTTCTTTGAATGTTCACATAAGACCCCAAAAAAATTCTTATATTACTTACTTGTTTTGATGGTTGCTCTCTGTTAGTCTGATGAAATAATGGAGGAATTCCATAAACTAGTATATCATCTACTGGCTTTTTTCCTAAAGTTGATGTAATTTTTTCTTTGAGAATCTCTTATCTAGCTTCTTTGAATGTCTCCTTATCTTTGCATGCATAAACATTTTGTTCAGGTTCTGTATTCTTCCTTACCCACTGGTACTAGTCATGATCCTTCTTTTCTGCATCTCCTCCTATATTTTCTCCCCCTATATTAACTATGTTTATATTCTTCCCATCTTCTTCTATGTTTTCCACAACAATCCATTAGATGGTCTGATTTTTTGGGTTCCTCTTATCTTGTATCTTTACCATAAGTGTCAGACATTCTTCTGTCTCATGGTATGTTGCACGATAACACATACATGTCACAGGTGTTTGTTGACAATCTCTTTCATAGTGTCCATGTTTCCAACAAATGTGAAAAACTACAGATATTACATAGTGTCCATGTTTCCAACAAATGTGAAAAACTACAGATATTATACCCCCTCCAAAGCCTCTCCCTCCTTAGCCTCCTCCCTTGAAGCCTCCTCTATTTCCTTGATTATATCTATGTGGTGTATTATACTGTGGTCCTTGATTATACTTTGGTTGTGAATTATTGTACTATGGTGGTGTTTCACATTGTTATACTGTGGTGGTTCTCCAAATTGTTTTGCGTTATTGTACTGTGGTGGCACTGCAAACTACTGTGCATTGTTATATTATGGTTGTTGAGAATGATTATACTACAGTTGTTGCGTATATTGTGTTATCATTAATTCAAACTTCTCCCTATATGCATCTAATTTCCTCTCCTTCATTATCTCCAAGGTTTTGTAGTCCTTGTCTTCGTGTCCAACTAACTTGAAAAAATTACAAAATTTACTCTTTGGTAATGTTTGATACTTTTGCATCATGGGAAAATGATAGGGATCATGTCCATGTGATGGGAAAATGATAGGGATCATGTCCATGTGTTTTTCATATCTCACACCATGGTCCTCCTAATTATAATTTATTTGGAATCCCTATTCCTATATACTGCACAAAGGTTAGACACTCATTCTTATGATGACCTTTTGTCATGCAAAATGTGCACCAGACATCTTCCCTCATTTTCTTTCCCATATTCAGATTCAACTGAAATTTTAAGTTCTGTAGGTATTCTCTCAGCTCTTCCATAGCTGGATCTATATGCATATATTTATTTTCCTCTAACTTCAATGTTCCTTGCAAGGCTTCATCCTGGGTTTGGAACCTTTTTTTTACCTTAAAGGATACTTCAAATGTGACAATAAAGAGTTAACAAATAAGTGTCTATGTTGCATATCAGTAATAGGGTACTTAAACTTCTGGTCCACTTCCTAGACTGATTATCCCAGTTTCTGCTTAATCTTTATCATCTCATTCATGAACTAATCCTATGAACTTGGTTTCTAAAATTTATTTATTAATTACATCTTCACCTCTGCAAAGATTGTAGGTTCTCCCATTGGATTATTTACTATGAGACCCATATACCAATCCAATGTGCAGTCTTTGAATGCGATTTCCAACTACGCAACCTTTGTATCTTCATTTGTAATATTCTTAGCTTCCCATATCTTCTCACAGATAAACAAATGATTTTTTGGGTCTTCTAACCCTTCTCCTAGAAACTCTGGTAACCTAATGGTTGGATCTTGTCTTTCCATTGTGAAGTTTGTTGTACTACCAACTCCCCGTGGTGTAGATAATTGATTGGTACTAATTGAACTTACACTTCGACTTAATTTTTCACTAGACCCATGTCTTGTAAAAAAATCATTCTACCACTAATCACTTGTTGATTAACCGCTTTTTCTTCTTCAAATGTATTATTCGCACATGGGGTTGTGGGTTCCACACTAATTTGGATATGTAACATATATCCTTCTTCTACTCTAGACCCCTAACCTATGGTTTTCATCTCATATGTGGCACACAATATTTCCTCAATCTACCCTGTGACATGGAGATCCTCTACCTTTTCCTCATCACTATCCAATCCCTCTCACTCGACTATTGCCCTCTTTTTCTTATTGATCTTATACTGGTAAGGTCTTTCATTGCATAGCACTACTGATTTCCTTATTATTTCCGTGGTTTGTTCCTCATCCATCATTATGGGATCCATATCTTCCTGCTTTTTTCCTTTTTCCAAATCCCTGTCCATATATCATATCTTCCTTAGTGTTTCCCCCAAATCCCCCATGCCTATAGAGTGATTTAGTTGTCTGATTCCATGGTTATCATGCCTTTATCCTTCAATAATATCTTGATCGACATGTAAAGTGACCTAATGTACCTCCCTCTTGGTCCCTTCAAGAATTTCTTCTGCAGAAGTATATGACTTCGCTATATCGACTGTAAATTTAGTAATAAACTCTGCAGTAATATTTTCTAACCAAAAATCCACTCCATGCATGAATTTATTATTAACCCTTTCCAATCACACAATATTCTTAGTAGTCCACTCTAATGGCCTTATCTAATTAGTCAGATGACTATCCTTCAACCTTAATAACTACTCATGTAATAACTCTGGAGAATAACATAAAATGCAACATGAAAATCAGTAAAAGCATACCTCTACAGATACTGGTGCAGTGTATACCTAGAGATTTTATTATCTTTCTACACAAACTCCCGTTTCTTTATCTCCAACCATATTTCAATCTCTTTCTTTGTCAAGTTCCATGGTATAAACATCCCCTTTTACCACTACATTCTCTTCATCAAATCCCCTCCAATCTGATCTGTTGAGTTCCAACCAACAATGAAACCATTTCTTGGATGTATGGGCTGACCTAGGTTCTATCTTAGTTCTCCAACAAAACCTTAGAAACCATTGGCCCCTCTGGTAAACTAAAAGGAAACATTGCCCACAGATTGCATAGCACAGTCTCAACCGAGATGGCTTATGGGTGATTACATGACCCAAGTGTCTGAAATCATGGAAGGGATGGAACTTGTGGGGATGTTAGGAATATTAGTCTTCTTATACTTCAACATTCATCATATTTACTATAGCATTTTTCATATCTACCATTCATTTAACCTTAACCATTCATTTTTCATAATTATTCTAGTGCGCATTGTAAATAAACTCTAACAAATGCATTCATTTATCCATTAATTCATCATAAATCATAATAAAGCAACACAAAGTGCACATAGATGCACCATATTTTATCGTGGTTCACCCCCTCGGGCTATGTCCACAAATATTCTTCATCAAAAAGTTCATGTGTTACATGCATTACATCATGGGTTTAGTACTACTAAGGATAACCAACATTGCACCAAGATCCATAGCTTTCAACCTGACCCTCAATTACATATCCAAAATTGACTCCATTTGAGCTTTGCATCTCTCAACAAAACTAGTACTGTGACTCAAAACTTATTCAAGACTGAATTGAACCTCAAAAAAACTAGACAAGCTCAAGATAAGATATATCAAAAGATATCCCCTATTTTCCTTATACATCCTCTATTTATATTACAAATATGGGTAAAAAACCTTACATCATACTCCAAAACCCTAATTCTAAGTAGACTCAACTTGTCCACATTCTAACTTCCTTTGCATGCTAGTCCATAATTCCGTCATGCTGCTTTTCCTTTGTTCTCGGTGTGCTACTTCCTTTTCCTTCTTGGTCCATTTTGCCTCATTTATTGCACTGTATATCGAACCTTACCCAAAAATTTCATGCTTCAACATATAGGTAGTAGTCCTTTACTGTTTGAAGGAGAACCATCATCTATTGAGGAGACTATGGTATTGGCACAGGATTTGACTTGATTTCTATAGTGTTTTATTTTGTAGTGAAGCTTTTATAGTAGACATTAGATATTTACTATTGTATTCTAGATTTCATTCATAATAAATTTCAAAGTTGTCTCTTCAATTCTATGTGTATTCATGTTGCATACTAGGTGTTTGATGAAATGAAAACTACTAGAATACATGATTTATTTTTTTTGAAAGTTACTAGTCAGTGTGTGGCCTAAAAACACATGTAATGAAAATTAGTTGATAAAAGCACACAAAGAGAAAAAAAATCATTGGAAAACAAAACAACATGTTTTAACATATCTCTATTGGGGATATTGAAATCTAGGGATTAACATGAAAAAATCATATTCCCATGTCCCCTCTTCCACTAGTAGGTTCTTCCATTTGACGAGGTACTCTATAATTTCTTGATTTATCACCTTCTTAATCCTTGTTTCAAGGATTGTTTCCGGTTCTAGTATGATTTCCCCTTCTTCATTAATCTTTGGTAAAATAGTTTGGACTAGATCTTGTTGTAAATTACCTTCTTTAAGTATGAAACATGGAATACCATATGTACACATGAATATGGAGGCAACTCCAATTTGTAATCCATACTTCCAATCCTTTTCAAAACCTTATAGGGGTCATAATATTTAGGTGATAATTTATTGTACTTATTTTTTTTCTTGAGGGACATCTATTTATATGGTTGTAGCCTCATAAATACCCAATCCCCCACTTCAAATTCCCTTATGGTTGTAGCCTCATAAATACCCAATCCCCCACTTCAAATTCCCTTTCATTATGATGTTGATATTCTTATTGTTTCATCCTATTTTGTTCCAGAATCAAGTTGTCCTTCAATAGTTTGAGAACCTCTTGTTGGTGCCCTATGTGGTCTTCCACTATTTGAACCTTTGAAATCCATTTCAAGGGTGATGTTATGGATGGAGGATGATATCCATAAAGTGCCAGAAATGGGGACATTTTTTATGAATTATGGAAGGATGTGTTGTACCACCATTTCTCCAAGGGAAAGCACTTGACCCATTATTTATTTTTATCATATGCAAAGCAACAAATATATCCTTCTAGAAATTTGTTCACAAGTTCAATTTTACCATTAGATTGAGTATGGTAAGATGATTTGTGAGCCAATTGAGTACCTAAAGAACAAAATAATTCAATCGAAAAAATTCCAAAATTGGATCTTTGTCACTTACAATAAACTTGGGGACTCCATATAGTTTTTGAATTATTTCAATGAATGTTGTATATACTATAATTTCTTTAAAAGGGTGATAAAGGGAGAAAAAATGGGCATACTTTTTCAATAGATCCACCTCTACCATGATTACAGTATTTCCTTTAGATTTGGTGATGTAAGCGGGAAAACCTCCTATGGACTACACTAGGGTTATAAAGTGCAGGTAGAGCTAACCATCTAAAGTCTCATACTTTTAACAACTATCCCGACACTACCCCACAATCATACATAAAAAGAAAAGTATA
>CBVK0102636041.1:0-10859 GCA_900067695.1 Picea abies
ATAATCAAATGTAATATTGTTAAGATAGGATGATGAAGAAATCAATTTAGTTTAGTGAATCTTATGAAAAGTAAGGAAATACTTAGTTATCTTTAACATTTTATTTATATTTGGAAAAATAAAATAAATGTTTTGAAATTATCACATTGTTTGTTAACCAAAAAGAGATATAAACATTGATATATTAATAAAATTATAGTTAAATATACAAATATTTAATTCTAGAATAAATTTGAAAATAAAAATATTTAATTCCATGACAAAATACAAATATGAGATATTTGTTTTCAAGGCAAATTACAAATATGGAATATATATATATATATATAATTCCAAGAAAATTTATAAATTTTGAAATAAAAATATTTGATTCCATAACAAATTACAAATCTAATGAAGATCTTTAATTTAAGTATAAGACAAGTTACAGATTTGTAAAGATATTTAATTTTGAGATAATTTATAAATTTGAAAATAAAGATATTTAATTTCAAAACAAATTACAATAATGACTTAAATTCAAACCAAAAGAACAATTATAAATCTAAAAGTGATCCCATAACTTAAAGAAAGCTCTCATAAAATTTAATCTTGCATAATAAAAAAAACTCTTTATTATTTATAATTAAATTTAATCTATTTGAAAAAACTCTTGTAAAATTGAATCTTACCTAATAAAACAAAACTTTTTATTCTTACGCATTAAATCCAATTTTTCATTAAATTTACAATATTTGAAAATAAATTTTAAATAACTTTTATATAAATCTATTATAAATTCATTTAATATTTTTAATTAAAAGTATGAATTAAACTTCAATTTTTTTTTTTATATATAAATATTACAAAATTAAATAATGTAATTAATAAAAAAACACTAAAGATCTTAACATAATATGATATCACAATTTTGTTTTGTTATCATTTCTCACCCATAAATACAACTCCTTTAAACACTATAATGAAAGCTTTATATATTTAGTATTATATCTTTAAACACCATAAACACAAAATTTATATATTTTATATTATATATTGATGGCAATGAAGAAATGTTCTTTTTTTTTTTTAAGTTTTATAATTTGCTAGTGTGCCACAAATGTCATCTGCTTAGAAAGAGCATTACATGTAAACATATTAATAATCAATATATATTCAATAAAAATATATATTTTGTAATATAAGTAAATTAATTAATATGTATTCAACAATAAAATAATAAATATTTTTACAGGGAACCTATTTAAAAGTATCAAATGTCATTTACAAGAGATTGAATTTAGATGAGGAGGGTAACAACCATTCCTCCCAACCACCCAAACTACATCTAATAAACAAACAATATAATATTTATTATTCCTACAAAGTATTATATTATATATTATATTCTCGATTCAATATTATATACTGATGACAATGAAGAATTATGTTTTTTTCAAATAAAGTTTTTTGGGTGGTTTGAGTGCATCAAGAATATCGCAAAGAATATCGCAAAGTATAGTGGAGTGATGTAAGAGATAGTGAAATTTAACCAATCAATAAACGTCAAAGATCTCACTCAAACTCAAACCAATCAGCCAAGGGACTAAGTCATTGTTCAGAGAGTAGAATACAGTTCATAACTTCCTATAAAGATGGACAACCATTCAACAGAGATTACATTGAAATTTATATTTCTTTCAAAGTTTTCATTTCACGAATTCATGTTTCGAATCATGTAAAGTCTACATTGTGAGTCCTGGTTAAACAAAAACACACACAAACTAGAAATGAACATATTAATAACTAATATATATTAGACAACACAATAATAAATATGATGTAATATATGTTAATTATTTCATATGCATAAAATAATATTGTATAAAATATGTAATATGAAGTGTTAATTTTGTATATTATGTTGAAATAATTAAATGTCTATGAATAAAATAATTTTGAATATTATTTTATTTTATATATATTATAAAATAAATCATAATTAATTTTTTATATATATAAATAACAAACTTAAAAATAAATAAAAACCATAAAAATAATAACAAATTAAAAAAAAAACAAAGTTATAACTACATGATCTATTGTCCCCCATCTTTGAAAATCTAATAGCCCTTGCCTATCTCCACAATTGTCCGAAGTCTTTAAATATTAAACATAAACATTTTAGTTTCAACTATTAAAAAAACCAAAAAAACTATGAATAAAATAATTAAGAAAGCCCCATAGCTAAAATAATACGATAAAGTGAGGCCAAAGTAAAAATTAAAAACCAAAATCCACATTAACTTGATAATTTTATTGTTTTCGTTGTGTTGTTTATTTTAAGTTTGTGTTTACCCACTTTTAAAAAGTACAAGGAGACTTTGAGTCCAAGGTTTAGAGAAGTTTTACTTGACTGATAAATTGAAGAGATTGTGTATGTGAGGGATCATAATAGGTCCTCCAATTTTTAATATTTGAGCTTGGTATCCCTTAATGTCCTTAGCTTTCTTATTTTCAAGTCGCTTAACCCCAAAATTTATGTCTCGTGTCAGGACATTACGGGATTTGTAAACATTTTTAAGGTAGAAAGGACATTACGGGATTTGTAAACATTTTTAAGGTAGGAATTCCAGTATGTTAGGGGAATCATAACGTTTTCTTTGGTTTTAAGATTCCTAATTTTCCCCCAAAATTTCTTTGGATTTAACTCAGAAAAGTGCAAAAGATTTTATTTCTTTCTATTTATGTAGTGCTTTCTTTTCCATTTGTATCTATTAATAGTATCATATTTCAAAGGGTCATTATAAACATTGCAAATGTATTTTCTAGCAAATTTACATTGGTTATCATACAAGGGTTGGAAATTCTATTCTTCTTTTTACACAACACTTGGATATAAAAAAAAAATTGTGGAGGTAGAAACGATTGTTGTAAAATTATGATAGATGTTTTTAATATTGTTTTTATATGATTGAATATTTAATTCTTTGTTTAAGTCCTTTAAAAAGAGATCAATTTTATTTTTGTCAAAAAGTAGATGTCTTTGGTTACCGGAGTTATTTTCAAGGGGGTTTTTGTGCATGATAAAGTTTAGAGTTAGGGTTAAAGGTCTATGATCGAGTCATGCTCATGGTCATTTAAAATATCAAAATTTACTATTTGGTTGTAAAGAGAAATATTTGATATCACATGGGCTAGAATACTATTACCTATCCCATGGATACAAGTCATGTCCTTAGATTTTGACCAATTGATTAGACCATTGCAAATGATTAAATCTTGAGAAGTGCAAAGCTTGAGTAGCTTAGTACCATATAAGTTCTTGATCAAGTCTTGTGAATTTCTCTTGTATCTTTTTGCCAAAGAAAGGTATTAGTTTAGCCACGCAAGATTAAGGTTGGAATGGTTGCTTAAGATAATAACTTGATTAGTTTAAAAAACTATTTTTTTTTTTTATGAAATTTTTATATAATTAAATATTAAAAAATAGTAGATTGAAAATTATGAAATAATAGTAAATTATTTAAATTTTGGATTTGTTAGATAATTTAAATAAAATAAAATAAAATCTTTTTTTTTGTTATTTTCAATTTATAAAATAAAAATAGAATTTATTGTTTTAATATTTAAAACAAGTTTTTTCCTATTTTTTAATAAAATAAAATAAAATAAAAAAATTTAAAATAGTATTTTTTTTATTAATTTCTAATTTTTAATATAAATTTATAAACACAAAGATATAAATATATAAATGTTAATTTTATTATGTTAGATTATTTCAATCACTAGAATTAGAGATATTATCAAGATAAAGTTTTAAATTATAAATTTAAATTTGTTTAAAAGTCGAAGATGTTTACTTCTAAAAGAAGTGATTTTTTTATTATAAGGATCCCATTGAGCCTTAAGTTTCCGATAATAGTAAACATGTTTACAAGTTAAATTTATCAATAATAATTAAGAAAGTCACGTTCTTAAAATTCCTTGGAAACCAAAAATACTTATTATTCTAATAAGTAGGAGGATAGTGTTAATTTTTCCTTAAACAAAGGAAACATATATTACCCCATTGACATATATTAACCCTCTGTAGAGAAGGATCTAGCTCAATTAGCTATTGGAAACAAAAATATATATTTAGTTTAAGGGAGATGTTCTCAAAGAAAGAAAATATTTTATTTTTATTTTTTAAAAATAAAATAAAAAAATATGTATTTAGATTTTGGTGGAAATGTGCTTTCTACATCTTGATATAAGAGAGATTTATATTTTCTTCCATGTTCAAGGAAATGTTTATTATTATTAGTAGTACGAAGGAAATGTTTAATTCCTTCAATACTTAATATGAAATAACAAATAACCATAAATAAAATACAATATGTACTTTAATTAAAATATTTCAGATCATAGAAAGAGAGCACAATTAAAAGTAAAATATTTCTTATCTATCATTTATAAGAGGGATAAAATCCTTCAAAATACTTACTTAAAAGACTTGATCCATGTCAACCTATAATAAATATGCGGTTAAAGTGGATATATATTGATGCTTATAAAAATATTCTTCAATACAAATAAAAAAAAATGTTTCCAACTTTTCATATACACAGTTAGTATTAACATTTAAAAAAACTTAATATTATTACATTTAAAAATATTTATATACATAGTTAGTATTAACATTTAAAAAAACTTAATATTATTACATTTAAAAATATTTATTAATATTTCTGGAAGATTATTTTTACATTATTAAACATTGATATTGAAATTTATGTTTATAAAGTTTCTCTATAGTTAGTATTAAAATTGAAAAAAAAAATATTATTACACTTATAAATATTTATTAATATTTGAGTTTGGTAGAAGATTATTTTTACATCTTTAAACATTGATATTGAAATTTCTGTTTATAAAGTTCGTCAATAGCGCACTATAGGTGGAAGATTTTTGTTACTTCGTATACAGTAGTCAACATTTAAAAAACCCTAATATTATCGAGCATCAATAGATGTATACTCCGGAGTTATTTAATCCTTCTTAATTGAACCAAAGGCTACTTTCCATGCTATTGGATATCGGTATATCTATCCAATGAGTTGAGAAAAAATTCAAATTCTATGTCCAACAGCTATATCCAAAAACTAAAACAACAACAGCTATATCCAGGAGGTTGAATTGGCAATTTTTTTTACAAACTTCCGCTCAGCTATATCCAGGAGGTTGAATTGGCAATTTTTTTTACAAACTTCCGCTCATCTTATGTTGGTTATTCTTAAATAACCCTTGCTATATATTATGATCTTATGGCCGATTCTGGTGGATGCTTTCAATTTCAATATCAAACATTGAATAAATGTAATCTCATGTTGGTCGACTGAATCATATTTTCCATAGATATCATTACTAACATTTTCAGATATATTTTTCCAGTGGTGTCCCACCACCACTGTCTAAAGTTTATGTTTGTTCAGAGCTATCAGAAGAGCATCAAACAAATATAGATGGTATACGCATGCATTGTAAATCATAAACTGATAAATACTTGCGCATGATACTCTCGAGAATCAAACCAAAACAACAAGCATAAGCGATGATGAGGTTCTATTATATCAGTGGTCAAAATTATAATGTATGTCAACAACTATAGAGACATTCCATGTGCAGCTCAAGCCCTCTTCCCACCTATTGGATCTTTGGATTATATCCACTCTCCTCAATGGGGGGTTTAAGATCCAGGGTTCATCAAACTATAAAAAAAAACTCATCAAACTATAAAAAAAAAACTCCAAGTCTTCGACATATTCAATTCTTAGTCTAGGATTAAGGAAAGTTTTACTCGAGATGCCATGAGAATCACATATATAGATATTATTTTGTTGGATGTGAAGGGATAATGCATAGAAGGAAGTCTCGCATAAATACATTCATTCATTCATAGTGAAATACAAAGTAATAAACATTAACCATTAAAACAAATATACATTCAACTTAGAAAACACATAGCAAAGAAAGAGAGAGAGGGGTCTTTGGATTATGTTCATTAACTTCAAAATGCAATAAGATACATATAACCATAACACAGGTCAACAACATGTGCTCTCGATTCATTCAACAATCATTCCATTCTACTGCACTATGTGCTATGTTCTCATTCCTTCATTCCTACACCTTTATCATTCTAATGCATACTCATACAAGATTCATACAAAACTAGACATGGAACTATCTCTTTCTATTCCATTCAAATATCTGTCATAGGCATGCACTCACTTTATTGATTCTCTTCTTTGTTCTAACTTACTCTACTGATTGTTTTTCTCCACTCCTCCTCGCCTCTCTCTTGATTGAAATCCAGATCCACACACTCTGTCTGTTCACATGCAACCCACAAATATTTCAGGAGCACTACAATCCTAACTAAATTTTCATATCATCCATACTTTCACCCATGATCCTTTGGGTCATTATAGTACTTGATTACAAAATATTCACAAAGATACACTTATATTTGTTGAATGCGGTCTTCTCTTTGATTCCTTGTGCACAATGAAAAAGTGGTTTGGCACACACAATCTTCCTTTGGTCAATGCTACTGCTAATCATTCCTTGTGTTGCGTAGTGTATACTCATAACATGTATGCAGTATTTATTTGTGGCATGGGTGCAACTTCCCCAAAATATTGGGTTTCAAAAGTCCCCAACAATATTAGTTGGATCATCCTTAATCCAACAACTTTGTTCAATTTGTTCATGGATTGATAGAAGTAGATGACAACACCACCGTCACGAGTTCCTAGAGGAACTGCTGAAATTGGCCATCAAAATCATCAAAAGTGTCATGTATCATTTCAGTGAGCTTGACAACCTCATCTGTGTCATTTTTTGTAACTGTGGAGACTGAAGGTTAATTTTCTCCATCTTTTTTAGCATTGGAGTTGTCACTACGTGTGCCATTGTGAATTGATTGTAATATGCTTGGTCTTTATCATTCATGTCATTGGAAATGCCAGGGATAGTCTATTGTTCTGATTGGGATACAATAATCTCCTTATTTTTGTTGGTGATCACTGTCATTACGATGCGTCACTCTCTGGGAGGTAAGGACATCAGGGTGCTCTTTTATTGTGCGATTGTTCATCGATGACACTGATCTTGGGTAGCTTCTGGAGGTGAGTCTAGAGTAGGAAGCTATACTTAACGAGACCCATGAAATCCTTGATTCCTTTCTGTCCCTTTTGTAGTGCTTCCTCAACCACGACAATATTTTGTTGCAACTCTTGATTATCTGTGGTAGGTCGCTTGAGCTTCTCACGAAGCTTGAGATTTTGTGTTTCTAAAACCAATATGTTCTCCTTGAATCCATGAAGTTTCTCAAGTATAGGAATTTCTGGCTTATCCGCCCTGGGCCTGGGTACTTTTAAATAAGCCTTATCCACAGTGCTAGGGATTTCTTTGTGAACTATGAGCATCGTTTCTTATTGTGACTTACTTTCGGCATGCACGGTGATTTCTGCAATATGAAGTGCTTTGTGCTCCTGACACGCAACCTTTACTTCATGTCATGCCTGCACTTCATATTGATTCTTACCCCGAGTTTCTTTGTGTGCATCGACTTCTATATCATGCTACTAACATAGTTTCTCATGTGATTGGATGAGGGCCAAGTGTCAATATCCAAGCTCCATCATGATTTTATTCATAAAATTTTCCAGGTTCTTTGTAGGCATTTGTGCCAATTCGAGTTTGGCACTAACTGAGTCAAAAGAGACAACAACCATTCGATTGACCTGAAACACTCTTCTTTGATTGGTGCCACTAAATTTAGCAATATATTTCTCTTGAGGGGTTGAACTAGGTGGAGAAGAAATGGAAAATTGTCGACATAGGTTGCCAAATTTACCCGCGGTGTCTTTTTGAAATACTTTCTACATCATGATATTTCCTATGATTCCCTTGACTAACTTCAGGACATCCATAACTGTCAACCTTATTTGTGTTACCGAGGTACTTGTATCCAACCTTTTTCTTGTGGTCATTCGTCGATGTTTGCTAGAAACTTGACCAGGAACTATGGTGTGTTGTTTGGATGGCATAGGGACTTCCTCCTTGATGATAGTAAAATTTGGTGGGGGAGAGGATGCACAATCTTCATCTGTGTTGGGATATAAATTGATTAGGGCTGGACCTTATGTCACTAAGGTCCATTTCCTCTTGTGGGAAAAGGGAGAGCATGGAAATGGTTTTGTTTTTTTCTGCACGTGGATAAATGAAAATGTTATGGAAATCACACTTGAATTCAAGGTAGTCCTCGTACCATTTCATGAGACTCTTTGGAATGTGTAGAATCACATTTGTGGCATGTATCAGTTGTGTGGACTACTTCTGAAAGGCCTTGTTATGCTTGGCTTGAAATGATTGTTCTTTGGTATACTGGAGTATAAGAAATATAGGTGTGACTGAGAGTGGTTGTTGGCATCATTTTTCCATGCTTATGTGTGTCCTTCCTCACGCTGGGGGATTTAGAACCACAGTTCATCCATAATAGACCCAAAAAAAACTCAAAGCATCGAAATATCAATCCTCGACCGTGGATGAAGAAGGTCTCACATGAGATGCATAAAGTATCATAGAGACCATAAGGTCTTGTGATGGGGAGGAGAGAAAATAATACCACTATCCATCTAGAATGGAATACATGTGACTCATATATGAAAACTCATAAGGACTAAGAATTAAAACTATACACACACATATCTCAACAACACATAATATACACCAAATAGATCATAAAAACAACAACATTATTATTCCTTTCATTCCATTCAACTCATATATACAATATAAATCAAGGAACCATAATTGACAACAACAAGTTTCAAATCTTCTTCATATAGTAGCTCCTCATAGATACAAAAAACTGTGTAGTGTGTGACCTCTTCATACTTAGACTTATGAAAGACTCATTGTATATTCAAAAGAATTACAATATTACAATAGGATCAGAGTGATATTGACCTCAATAACTCTATGCAAATGTGAAATATTATCCATATATATTCAACATCATTAAACTATCATCCAACTCTATCTTTTTTATCGTTGTTGTCTTTTATAACTTTCTCTATTTGGGACCTTTGTCTCATTCTTCTTTGCTTCACTCACTCTTCTAGTGAATTTCCTCGCATGATTTTGGTCCTTTCCAACGATCCATGTAGGCTTTCTGCATCAAGGTAACCTTAATTTCCCGGCCATCTCATCCTATGGATGTCCCATGTTCTATGGTACTGTTGGCAGTAATCATTCGAAAATATTTCTGGATGATTCCTTTCTTGATTCCAATGAAAATCTTCTTGATTTTTGGAGCAACTGACAAAACTCGGATTGACACGCACTTGGTAGACTTTATCTCAATGTGCAATTGAAAAAACTCAGTTCGATGCACACAAAATCGGTCTGACGTGCACTTCTAGTTGTTCTTCATGCCAAACTGGGAATGAGCATGAAAAAAACTTGGACTTGAGCATGCACAACTTTGTTTGTGTGTGCATGCGAAATGAACCCAAAAATTTGGGTGCCAATAGGCCCCCACCACTATTATTTGGCTCATCCTCGAGACAACTGGTGCATGTTGTCAAGGAATAAATTTTTTAGTAAGATCAAATCATTATTCTTTAAAACAATTTGTGATTGTAACTGGGATTGAGTAAGAGAAAATCATCTATGCAGGTGGTAGTTGCAACCCAACCCAGGTCCTAGATTGAATCGAGCAGGACACATGGTGAAAGATGGAGTTGGAGTGCATGTGATTAGATGCTCGACCTAAAAACTTCATTGGTGTATGTGGAGGTGAATAAGGGATCTGCTTAAATCCCACCATCCAACACTAACCCTTGAGGAGAAGTGAGGTTCCATCAAGAGAGTATCATTCTCTGGTTGATTTTTTGTTATGGGAGGACTAGATCAAGCTAGCAACCTCAACCTTTCTACTGCAGGAGGGTTGAGGATCCATGGTAATATGTGAGAGTAGGGAGAGAAATAATGAGAGTTGATATATGTATTTTCCCTGAGCTCCCTGGTGCGAGAGCTAGATCCATGACGATGGATGGGAGTAGGGTTGTTAGCGAGCCATTGAGTAGGGACCCTTCCTATCAACAAAGGGGATGATGCATGACAGTTGTTCAATCAACTTTGGGCTGAGAGGGTTGGTGAACAACTACGATTATGAAACACAGTTCAGAGAACTGACTGCTAGAGGTTTGGTTTCTCAACACCAATACTTATTGGGGTGAAGTAAAACCGACTTCACTTTCTTCTTCACTTATCTCTTCGCTTCTATCTTCTTCTTCTCTCTCTTCTACTCAAATTGCTTCATTGTCTCATGAATTTTCTTCTTGATTAAAAGTATGCAAGGGGGGTGGTACAAAGGGGGTAAGTCCATCGTCTTCTAAAATTTCTCATGAGGTGACCTAGGGAGTTTCCTACTTGCAGCTGCACAAGACCATCTATTATTTCCCATTTGTCTCCCCCACCACTAGGGGAGCCTCCATCTTCCTCTTCTTTTGACGCACCAACATGTTGCGCTCTATCTTCTGGTCCTAGCTGCGCACTACCACTATGCGCACTATTTTCCTCTCCTAACACCACTTCTTTGTGTGCCAACTTCTCTTCTTATCAGTGCACCACTATTCTGCATGACATCTTCTCTTCTTATAAGTGCACCACTGCTCTTCAATTCATGTTCTTATAAGGTTGCGACACTTCACAAAAATGAAGGGGTGTGGACTTCGTCACCTAGGACCTTACTACTACTGCTACTGGTATCCCCATTGGACACCCTATCTTTGATGCCATGCCTCTTCGTCGGCCTATCCTCA
>CBVK0102636063.1:0-12332 GCA_900067695.1 Picea abies
TACTTTCTATGTGAGTTATACTTCCATAACTTCATCTTGGAAGATAACTGGAAGGAGAACCCTAGTCTTTTTATTGGAGACGTTCAATTCCAATCATTTTTGTCCTTCACCAAAAATCAAGTCAGATGGCCAAAAGCACATAATAACTTTTTAAAAAGGGAGATTGGGTTAGATATTTGGATTAGAGGGGAACCTCCAAAATCCTTTCCATCCATCATGTGGCATAGGTCATTTATGAAAAGGGAAGGTGTGGTATACTCCTTAGCCCCTATCCACCAACATGTAATAAGATCAGGATTTCCTTATTTTAGATAACTTAAAGAAGAAGCTCTTGTTGCCTCCAAATTAAGATGGGATGCATCCCCAAGTGAAGTCAAGAGCAAGGAGCCCTTTGGCTTTAAGAACTTGTTTTCAGCCACCTTCAGAGTGGAAAGATATGCTAGAATGATCCTGTAAGAAGGACCTGCCTAGATTGGGTGCAGATATAGTCCCCCTATCATTTTGTTTCCCCCATAAAGTTATTAGAAAGATTATCAAATTAATAGGAAAAGGGAAGAAGCTGCTTATGGAGAGCTCAAATGCAAGAATGGGTTTAGGGAACCTGGTGAACCAACCTTTCCTCCTTGTAGCATCATTGCTTTACATGTAAGATATCATATTTCATGAGGACATGCAAGAAGGTAAGTTGGGGGGTATGTTGGGTTGTGAAAAAGGTACAAATATCCTCCTTATTCTCACGGTTTATGATATA
The DNA here is from genome assembly GCA_900067695.1 of Picea abies. NCBI lineage: Eukaryota > Viridiplantae > Streptophyta > Pinopsida > Pinales > Pinaceae > Picea > Picea abies. Next base: position 752 of record CBVK0102636063.1, read on the forward strand.
ATCGTAATTAACTTTTCTATTAATTAGGTATAATTAGGATAGAAAATGATTAAAATGTCTTCTAGAAATATTATTCAGTAATGATAGATAAATTCTGATATTTGGTTGGACATGTTTGATTTTAACACAGGAATGAATAAATATTGTCAAACCCAAGATAGTTAAGGAGATTTTGAGGATACAAAGACTGTTGAAGGTTGAAGACATGAGGTGCAAAGCAGTTTCGAGAAAGATTGATTCCATATTTTGTAAACTTTATAAATAGTAAAAGCGATCCTGAGGATCTCTCGATCCTCCGGATAGCTTAATTTACCCATATCATTGTAATATATAAAGGATAATAAGTCCTAAAAATGATCATCACAAAATTATTATCTCAAAACATTCGGAATTTGAAATTGCTCTGCGCAAGAAGTTTTTGTAGATGTTGCACCAGTTATGGAGTTAATTAAAGCTTTGAGCGTTTTCATCATTTTTTGCATACTGAGTTTTTAGCATCGGTGCTTCTGAGGACCAAGGTCCCAGCCTAAAGGAGTTGCTATCTCAATCTGTAATTGTATCAGTTTGATTTTTGTTTTATGATTTGAATCTCTTTCGTAATAGCTAAGATAAATGCATGAATGTGTTAATGATTTTATGTTGTTTGCTATAGTAGATAACTATTTCATTTGAATGATATTGATTGTTGTTCCATTTTCCATCGCTATAGTATGATGCTTGACAGTTCCTCCCATTATCATACACATTGTTCCTTTCACTTAAATTGGCATTTGTTCCTTTCGCTTAAATTAGAATTTGTTGTTCCTTTCACTTAAATTAGTGTTTGTTGTTCCTTTTGATTACATTACAATCATTTTTCATTTTGGTTAAGTATAGTCTATGTCCCTTTTCATAGATATAGTAATTCACTATTTCTTACTTGATGGGGTCTTTGATGATTTCAGCATAACTCTTATCCTTCTCTTCATTCTTCCTTTCTAGTAACATATAACATTTCTCTTCATCTTTCTTTATTGCTTATGTGCAACTTCCTTTCTCTTCATTTTTCTTGTTGATCTTGACAACTTCTTCTTCAAGCTTCTCACAATCATTCTCTTTCTTCATCATTTGTATCTTCATAACTTCTTCCATTCTCTTTGCTTATTCAAGTTGGGTCTTCAAGGTTACGATTTCTTCTTCAAGTATTCTTTATTTTTGAAAAAATTATGCTTCAAGCATCTTCTTTATTTTGATTGGCATGCTTTGGCTTTGTGATAGAATGGGATTCCTTAAATTATATATTATGTAGCTTATCCAAAATTTCTTTCGCTGATGAACATTTTCCCACTTTGTCTTTTATCAAATCAGATAATCCTTCCAAGATGAAATCCATTGATTTTTTGTTCCTTTGAAGAGGTGTATCCTGTAACAATTGATTTCCAAACATCATATCCATGTGCCTACAAAAAAAATTTCATTCTTTTTCTCCACATCTCATAGCTTAGACCAATCTAACCATCAAACACTGGTACTCCAATATTAGTGTACCTCGTGATCTTCCTTCCAGTGGTTAGACTGTTTTCTTTAAGGAACTTCTCTGATACCAATTATTGGAATACTGAGAGGGGAGGGGGTGAATAAATATGAGCATTTTTTACCACTTTAAACCACAATATATAAACTTCAACTTTATTAACAATATTCAATAGTTTATCACTTATGCATTCGATATATTATTTCATCATAAATAGTATCATTCATCAGTGCATAATAAACAACCACAGATACACAGTACACCCAATTTTACATGGAAACTCAAATGGGATAAAACCACATAATTCTTTCTTATGTATATCAAAATTACATTCATAGGAAGCACCAACTTCCCAATTATCCAGCACCAACTTCCCAATTATCCAGCACCAACTGGAAGGAGGCTCCAACCCCCTATTTACAGACTCAAATGTGAAGGAAGCTACAACTCCATGAATTCTTCAACTACAATTGGAAGGAGGCTCCAACCTGAAGGAATATCCAATTCCCTGTATTCTCTATATCCAATTGGAAGGAGGCTACAACCCCCTAATTTACAGCCTCCAACTTGAAGGAAGCTCCAATGCCTAGTGTTCTTCAACTCCAACTGGAAGGAGGTTACAACCCCTTTTCCTCGCCCCTTCCTTTCGCCCTAAAATATAAGTGTAGACTCAACCTGTCACTACCACTAATACTATCTCTACTACTGTCTCATCATCTTGTAACCAAGTTGTCATCCAACCTATCACTATCACTGTCATATCAAAATCTAATTTCCATTGTCTCTGTCAGTGTAAATGATATACCATAATCAACCTATGTGTCTCAACCATGTACCAAAGAATGTACCAAATACCTATACCATATCATGCATCAATTGTGTACCAAAACCTGTACCATACCATGTACAAAAACCTATACCATACCTTACATCAACCATGTACCAAAGCCTATACAATACCATGCATCAACACTTGTACTATATTATGCATCAACCATGTACCACAACCTCAAATGGTGTGCCTCAAGAATGTTCCAACATCCATAAACCATCTACCAGGAGATGTACCTCAAACATGTGCCATATCACTCATGATATTACTCAATCATGCCATAAACCATGTACCATAACATATCATCAATGATGTACCTCAACCAAGTATCGTAAGATGTGCCTCAAGCATGTGATAAAATCACCATGACATATACCAAACTAGATACCAAGATAACCAAGATATACTTCTAACAATGTATCATATCATCACAAAGGTGTACCATATAATGTACCATCATCATCAATACATGCTTCAAGAATGTCCCATAAACATAACGCTCAATAACACATGTAAAGCATACCTCAGAACACATCATCACAAGACTTCATCCTCCCTTGAAATTTCACCCTTCTTCACTTTGTCTTCTCTCGAAAAGTCGCCTCAGATATCCTTGGTTGCTTAAAATAAAAATCACTTGAGTTAATGTTACAAATGAACTCATAGGTGCCTTATTTATACTAGATCTGGTATCCTCTTTTTAGGGCCGAATTGACCCAAATAAATTTCAATTTAATTTTAATGATTATTCCATTGAGGCCGAATTTACCAACCACATCCTTAATATTTATTACAATGGGGCTGACTTGTAACTTCTTGTTTGCAACAAATTTTATTCTTTTAATTAATTTGGGGTCGACTTGTCACTTCTTGTTACCACTGTGTAGGGATTCTTAAACATTCTTTGGGGATTCCATATTCAAGAGGGAATACCTCCTAAAACATGAGGAACCACATGGTGTAGCACCTACTGTTGAAAATGACATGATGAGGAATATCCATCTATGATGGTTTTGCATACATGTTTCATGTCCTTCATCCTATTTTTCATCAAACAACTTCGGGCTCCATGAAAACACCGTCGGTTCTTCTCAAATACTTAGATACTTAGCCATATTTCCAGGGATTCTCCTAGGTTTGACTAGGGTTGAAATCAATGAAAACTAACTTTCCAACAATTGAACACTTTATGAAAAATTGGAAACTATCCCAAATTGCAAACATTTGGGCATTCATGGACCCTTTACGAATTTAATATTTCTTTATTTTAATTCAAAAAAAACTAACAGGTGCCCAAGGGGGATTTGGCCTCTCCTAATTGTTGATTTTTCTATAGGGATATGGAACTTTTTTAGCCACCCTTTTCTGATTTTCCAATATCACTCAAGGGAGTGCGAGGGAAAGAGCATAATAAAAGTGTCACAATTGGTTCCTAGTCCCGAGTGATTAATGGTTATGAAAGAAAAAAAATTAACTAAGATTTCAAATACTCTAATTGGCCATCCATGTGACAAAAAAAAGGAAACAATTGTGGTTGGCCATCCCTGTCTCTCTCTCTCTGTGTGAAAAATTATTTATTATTGGTTTACATGTTTGATATCCAATCTCTCTCTGTCATGACATGACCCAAGGTCACAAGGGAAATATCCCAGTAACAGAATTGATGATCATACCTGGGATTCTCCTAGCTTGGGTCAATTTTTTAGGGTTTCTTGTTTTTCTCTTTATTTTTGTGATTTTACTTGTTTTCTAGGTTTGATTTTTGAAGCATTAGCCATTTGGAAGCTCACCTTCTAGAGTGGATTTTTATTTTTCAAAAATTATGATCCCATCCGCGAGTTGCTTCTCTATCTCTTGTGGATATCCACGAGTTGCATGTGTATGACCCATGGATATTCGCAAGTTCCAATTTACACCTTCGTGGATCTGTGTAAATTCAAGTTCCAATTTACACCTTCGTGGATCTGTGTAAATTTGAGTTTTTTTTAGAAAGTCTCTCTCATAGTCTAGAAGTTGTGGTTGGTTGTTCAGTTTTGTCTCAGCCTCCTGGTTCTTTCTTCTTGTTGTTTTCTTTCTGAATTCTTTGAAAACTTGTTAGTCACAGAGAATATATTGCTCTTGGTTTCCTACTATTCTTGGCCTACTTTTAGCTTAAATGTTTAAGAAAAATGATTTGTATTCTGCATTTTATTATATCATATTTTGTTAGTTTTGTTTTGATTGAAAGAAAATGAAAAACCTAGTTTTTCTGCTGGTTAGGTCTCTTTCTTTCTTTGCATTGTTTTTAATTGTTATTTGAAAAAAGAATTACAATATCATAGGTTTTTTTTTTCTTCTCATTTTAAAATCATTTCAAAAGAAAAATAAGGAAAACAAATTCATTTTGTTTTCTTCTTTTCTTTCTCTAGAAAGTTGCTTTGTGCATTTTTCATCAAAAAAGGAAAAACGATTGCATATTTAGATTTGAAAGATTGTTCATGCATTTTTCTTTCTTGAAACTCTTTTTCATTTGAAGGATTGATTGTTCATGCATTTTTCTTTCTTGAAACTCTTTTTCATTTGAAGGATTAGTGTAAAGTTTTATTTGTCAATGTTATTATAAGCTTCAATTTTGCAAGAGTCTCAAACAACATCAGTTGCACTTCCATACCCTTTGAGTAAAAAAAACCACTAAAAAAATATGTTAAACTTAAAATGTACTAGACTTTGTTTCTAGAGTTCACAAACAAATTGAGGGTAAGGGCCTTGGTTTAGGTTGGAGAGTTAATTCCACCAAGGCCATAAAACAAACATAAGAGTCTGAGCTAAGGGGAGTCTCAAATCTAAATGTTGTATAAGTATAGTTGGGAGCCTCCTCTAACAGAAGAGATAAACATGAGGTCATGTGAAGGGGAGGCAATGATAGACCCCTCCATAGCTTAACTAAGCATAGTGGAGAGATCATATATTGGGGGTTTCATTAATACCCATACTTCCATGAGAGGTAGTGATTTCGAGGATTCGGGATCAGCTACCCTACCCATACGTTCAATCCCAACTGTCGACTATACCCCCCGGACGTTGAATGCATGTTGGTAACTTTAGTCTCTTTTTCTAGGGATCTAAGAGGTGACTGCGGGGGTTTGTTGTGGTACCCGGGTAATATTTTTCATCACGCATTTCAATATTGTTGGAGGATGCCCTGCGAAGTGTGGGTAATTGCACTTGAGAAGGATGATTTGTGGAGTTTGGGATACATGCTTCTCACTCTTTAATTCATTGGTTCATGAGACTTAATCAACCTGTGACTTCGTTCGGAAGGTTCCTTTCCACTTTTTCATTTATTTGGACTCAGGACCTTATACACCTGGGATGAAGCCTTGGATAAGTTGTTTTATTGCAATGTTTATCTTAAGAATTTTTAGTGGAGTTCTTATTTTCATAGTTGGACTTAGGTTGTGTCAGCATCACCACTTTTGTATCATTTATTCAGGGTGGTTGACCAACCGCTCCGCTTTTCGAGAAGGACCCCTAGTTTTTCTCTTAAAAGTGTGGGGCTGCCTCTTAGAAGGCATGGGTTTTGATACAACTGGTTTGCTAGAGTCGGTGCGTGAGACTTGTATGGACATGGGAAATCTCACAAGTGATGAACCTATGCATAAGAATGATATGGCCAAATTTCTTGATGATACCAACCAAGGAACCCCTACTCAAGGGGTTTCTTGGTCATTTCCTTTCTTTGGAAACATTGGTACCCCCTTGATGGCCACTTTAAACATTTCTAGGTTGATTTTTGGACTACCATTTTGGTTTTGGACCAATTTGAATTTCCCGAATGCTCTTGATGCTTCTCAGATAAGAACCTCATGTCAGGGGCATTGTGAAAATTTTATTCCTTCACCTTATGCATCCATGAAGTGCACTTCTCCTCCTTATCATTCTTCGGTGAAATTCTTGCTACTGGTAACCAAAAATATAAAATAAATAGGAATAGGAAGAGTAAGAAGAAGAAGTCACAAACCTCTGCTAGTCATGTTGGAGACATGTCACCAGGCAATGCAAGTCATGTTGGGGGAAAGTGACCAACCTCTATTAGTCATGTTGGAATCACAAGTCATGTCAGTGCAATTCATACTGACATTAGGTCATCATCCTCTACAAGTCATGTTGAATACTAGCACCCAACCTCTGCAAATAATACTGGAATTAGGTCATCATCCTCTGCAAGTCATGTTGAATAACAACACCCAACCTTTGCAATTCATGTTGGGGGAAGGAGCCTAATCCCTGTAGGTCACAATAGAGTTCAACAATTAACTATGTTGGTCATGCTGCAAGTGAAAAACCAACCTCTGCTAAGCATGTTAGAGATAGATCAACAAAATTTGTGATTCATGTTGGAGTCCTATCACCAACCTCTACTAGTCATGATGGGGGCATGCAACCATCCTCTTTGATTCATGCTAGGAGAAAACGTCCAGTCACTTTTATTCATAATGGAATCAAGTCACCAACCTCTGTGAGTCATTTTGGAGTCTTTTCACCAACCTATGCTAGTCACATTGGAGACGTACAACGAGCCTCTGCTAGCCATGCTAAGGGAAACCCACCTGCTATGGGAAAAATCCCCCTATATTGTTCTACCCTTAAACTACCCCAAAACCATATAAACAAAGTGAAGAGAGAGAGGAAAGAGGATTAATGAGTGTACCTTTAGTCCTTGGGGTTGGCATAGACCTCTTTCGCTTGTTGCCTCCTCCTAGATCACAGATATCCTCCCAACGCTGACCTGCAAAATATTAGGAATACAATGCAACAACATACCCAATCTATATTGTTTACTTTAAAAGTTTAAACATATATATAAATTCATAAATCAAAAAAATAATACAAACATAATATTTTGGGACAAGGACGAACTCTTTTATTCAATTTTAAGATAAAAAGGATTAAAACCTTTGTTGGAAACCACTCCATGAACCAGGACTGGGCTCCTCTGTTGTGGCTCTAAGTGCATCAATCCCACATTAGCTTCTTGCAACCAAATTATCACCAAAGTAAGGAGGAAGGGTTCCATAAGGAGAAAGGTTGGAGGGGAAGGTTGAGGCTAAAACTCATAACATGATGCAAAACTTGGTCTAAGAAAGGGAAAGGATTTTGGAAAAAATTTCTTGTTCTCTTCCTTATGTTCATAAATGACACCCCAAGACCTCTTTTTATATGAGAAAAATATGGTTGTTCAGTTTGGGGACGACATACAAGGGGTAAAATGGTTAGGAAACCCTCCATAACCTGTAAACTCCGTTGAATTCCATGCATTTTTATATGTTTTGCAACTTTTGGAGGTACATGCTATCTAGCATGTAGCATGCGTGTGTATGTGGGATAACTAGCATGCAACATGGGTGTGTTCATAGGTTATTAGTTCATTAGGGCACACACACTCTCCAAAAAATGGTTTTTTAAGAGGAAGCCTTAGCAGTATTTTGGCAAAATATGCTCAATGGTATTTTGGCAAAGTATGCTCAGCAGTATTTTGGAAAAGTATGAAAAAGGAAGGGCCAATGTCGTGTATGCACAGATAAGGAATTTCGGACTATAATATGTGCCCCCTAATGTGTGAGGTTAGAAGAGAAACTAATGGTTGAAATACATTACAATATGTATACACAGTGGGAAGGCACGGAGTTGAGTGAGCCCATGACAAGTGTTCGTGAGTGTGCCATTTGCAAAATAATGATAATCTCTTTGAGGTGGGCATACCCATGCTCGGGATGTGCAAAATAATGATAATCTCTTTGAGGTGGGCATACCCATGCTCGGGATGAACTAAGCATGGTTTCCAATCAAGAACACTACAAATTGATGTCATATATATAGTAAATATGACTACGAGACAAATATGAATGTCCATATAAAGTGTAGTTGCGAACAATAAATAACAGATATACATCTAAATATCATCTGAAGATATACAAATACAATATGATATGCATATTCAAGAAGCATTCATTCCTATGGCTGGAGATGAGGACTTCATAGCTCGAGCAACAACTTCGAGATCATCAAAATCTCATGTAGGAGTACAATGGGAGTGTAAGACTCACTACCCCGAGGTATTCGACGTAATGTCGGGGAAATACTAGAGAATATCGATCATCAGGAACATAACTTCATTGATTTCAAATCCAAACTTGATTGGACTCTTGGGATGGCCGACTCATGAAATTCAAGAGATAAACTATGGAATGGTCGATTCTGGTTGGATAAAACTTCCCTTGGACAAAAGCATGAAAAAATAATGAAACTCAGGAAGCATCGTATTGACATAAGTCTATGACACAGGAGGAACCACAAACTCTCCATATGTTTGGAAGAGTAACCAAATGGAGGAGGACACAACTCTATGTAATGAGAAAAAATCCCTAAGGTCATACTAGACACTGATGCTTGGTGAAAAAATGGAAGGATGTGCTTTGTCCAAGGGTGACTATCTTGCTTCCGATAAAAGATAATGTATATCTCGTCCCCTCTTTTTGGAATATTTTTTTTTTTTTTTCTTTTTCAAATTTTTAGCAAGCTTGAAAAAGAATAAAAGAATGATACATTACAAAGGATGAATGAGTTTCGCGGGCAATCAAAATAGTTCCAAGTGCATGGAACATACTGATGCTCAATGTAAGGAGACATGTGCAAGATAAGGACACTCGGGAAAATTCCTCCATGGGTCAATGTGTCAGATTGCGAGGGAAAAAGTGATACAATGATTGCATTTAAGGAATGATTTGAAGGTTCAAGTAATAGCAAAATGAAGTCGACATTAGGCCAAATATGCAAGGATGAGACATGCGATGTGATTAAGTATGACACAACAAGACTCCTTCTATGTGAATTTTTACGAGCCTAGAGAAGGTAATATCAGTGGTTTTTCACATTTAGAGAGTCTGAAAAAACAATAAAAGAAGACGACAAAGTGTTCATTTTTTGTAATTAGTCCAGTCGGTTCGAAAAAGGGTTAAAATTATACCAAAATGATGTCTCTTCTAAACCATTTTAATGAGTGTGAATAAGACAAGATCACTTGGCTATCTTTTCAATTTTAAGGAGTCTAGAAAGATCTTAACTATGGACTTACAACCTTTTTCTAATTTAGTTCCCTTAGCCTAAAAAAGTATAAAATATAACTTAGGAGAACTCTTCCCACGAGACATGTCTCCTGAGGCGTACCTTTTTCCTGGATAATCTATTGGCCAGAAAAAAGGGTTAAACTTATGCCAAATAGATATTCCTTCCAGACCAATTAACGAGTGTGAAAAGAACAAGGTCACTTGACGATATTTTAATTTTTAGGGAGTCTTAAAAGAGATTACTATGGAATCTAGGGGGGTTCCTTTTTCATAGATAATATCCAAGGCCTGAAAAAGAGATAAACCAAAACCAGGGAAAATGGCCCTTTTTCGAAAATTTGGTCCCACAGTCCCGAAAAAGGGTTAAACTTATGCTTGAGAATACTCTCCTAGTGAACTGAATCTCTTAGGGCATAGATTTATTCATAAATTAATTGTTCGGACTGAAAAAGGGGTAAACTACCATCGGACAGATGTGACTTCAAATTTTATTTTGACGAGTGTGAAGGGAAAAAAGATCGTTCGACAATATTTTCAATTTTAGAGAGTCTGAAAAGGGCTTCAAGAAGACTCCAGGGGGGCTTGTTTTCTTAAGTAATCCAAACAATACCGAAAATAATAAATAATATCTCGTTAGATATTTATTTCAAAGTTTAACCAAGCTTGAAAGACAACAAACCATGCTCTTAGGGAGTCCCATGGGAAAGGGAAAGAATGATGACTAGGAAGAAGAATGAGGCTTCATTGCAAAGTCATGGAGGGACTAAAAGGAATCCAGTGCCTATGAAGTACTTCGGCATGAGCACCAAATGGAAAACAAGGCTCTCAATAGGATGCACATGGAAGGAAGGCTCTACCACATAAATTATGACACTCTTATCAGCAAGGAAGGTTAGTATCGCAATTAAGTGGGGTCGATCCTAAGGATAAATGAACCAAGAAACGAATATTGAAAAAATGCAAGTAGGGAAAAGTCTAACCTATATTCCAGTTTTGAGGTCAATACCCTTCAGAAAGGATAGATATGATGAACAAATGTCAAATAAAAATCATCTCCAAGATCTTGCATATAAGGCCAATAACACTCATCTAGAAGTTAATAGATCCAATATAGATAGAAACTTCAGAAAATAACAGGGCTACTAAATACAAAACTTGAAAACAAAAAACATGAAATGTACAATATGGTACAAGGCACTCCACATTCTTACAACTCATGCACAGTGTTGGTTTAAGTAGAGCCTTCTCCTAGGCTTTAACCAAGAGTCTCTTTGGTATTCAACCTGAAAAGTCTCCCAAAAGGGAAGAAAACACAAACCATGGTGTAAGTATTCCCACGATATCGAAACTGTATCCATGGCTTCAAGGATAGCCTCATTTGAAGGAAATTCAAAATCTGAGAAATCACGCGAACAAGGAGGGTCGACAGTCCCAAAGGGTGAAGCAAATTGACCATATTCCATATAACGATGGAGGTTTTTTCCAGGACCGACAGAGTCTATCAATGAAGAATAACAAGAACAAGGGTTTGAGGATCTACAAAGAGTAAGATCAGACTCAAAAAAAAACTCAATGCCACTCATACCAAGAGGGGGAAGCAAGGGCTCCCATTCCCCCATTGGATAAACCAATGGATCAATTGTTGAGACCAAGTCTTTAGAAGGAAAACATGAGTGAACAAGTTCCTACTCAGGAGAAATTGAACATCGAGGATAAGACTCCACATAATTTATCCGTGGAGGGGTAGATTCTACACGAACACTAGGAACATATAAAGGGGCGGCTTAAAATAATGTTTAATTAGGATGGTGATTATTATATGCCAGTTGTTCGATAGTCACAATGCTTCCATTGCGAGGGAAATGAATCACCCAGAAGAAAGTACACACCACAACGTTCATAGCATATGCATAATCACACCCGAGAATCATATTGAAATCTAACAGGCCTTACACCACTATAACATTGACAAGAACAATATTCCCACCTAACGATATAGGTAACTTAGGAAGAATCCCTAAATATTCACTAGGACGTTTATCAAAATCCAACAACCCATGTGATGCAGTGATCCAGATTGTTTTCGGCACGAAATGAGATCGGAGATATAATAAAGAAATTCACAGAGAT
>CBVK0102636071.1:0-12934 GCA_900067695.1 Picea abies
GGGGTTCCATTCTATGTTATTGTATCTTATTCCATAGCGGAGCAGAACAAATGGGAGTGGGAAATTAGAGAGCATAACATAGGGGGTTAATGTTTTGTAGCATCCTAACAGGCCACAAGTCTCATGTAACTCCATAGAGAGTTCCTTCTCCTTTGTACTTGCATTATTTCCATACCAGAGAAAAGAGAGCAGAGCAACCTCACCTTCTAGTTGGGTTTTCTCCCGTAAGGGTTTACCATAGAAAATCTTTGTGTTATCTTGTGGATGGTGTGTGATTGTACTTTACTGCTCTCTGGTTTCTGTATTTTATCTATTTCATGCATAAGTAGAAAATTGGTAATTAAATGTTCTTGAATCTAAAGGAATTTAACCTTCATAGTGTGGATTTCAGTTTTATTTATCATATATGTTGTGACGAACTGTTCCAGTGGAATATCCACGACAATTTACAGATCATGATTGCAAGATGAATATGCGTGCTTGCTTGGCCTCACCCCTCCCCTCTGGGATGTGTTGTACGGGTGCCTATGTTTGAATAACAATAAATAATAAATAGTCACATACATTGTGTTTGGCATTTTGGAATAGTTTCTATGAATTTAAAATCTCCTCTCCCCTCTTCTCTCTATTTCCTTCTTGTGTATCTCACATTGGTAATGGCAGGGAGTCTCCAAGGGTGTAACAATCCTTATACCACAAACCTTATACCAATAAAGATGGATATGTAGTAGTTGTGGCATCTCCTACAACATATTGCTAAATTAGCTAAGGGATGTGTATGCCTTCTACTTGTCTTCCTACCCATAGTAGTGATGGCATCTCCTACAACATATTGCTAAATTAGTCGTGAGATGTGTATGCCTTCTACTTGTCCTCCTATCCCTCGTTTGTGGGTTATGTGATATGAGTACATCTGTGCAAATAAAAGTTAGATGCACCTATAATGTGTGTCATGAAATTGTTCTATGATTATCACAAACACTAACTTTTGATATTTTATTATAAACACATATGCTTGGGTCTCACCCTCATACTCCATCATTGTTAAATAGTATATCCCACATGCAAATACGCAATGTGGGAGTGAATGATGTATATTCTCTACATCTCTAAACCTCAACCAACACTAACCTTTGGTGTTTTGCTATGGGGCTCATATACTTGAATCTTACCTTCATACTCATGGTGGTTGTTAGTTAGTATATCCCTCATACAAATGCACAACATAGTAGGGAAAGATTTATATGTTTGATGTCTCTAGCCCCTCAACGAACACTAACAACTAATATTTCCCTTTGGACATAAAACATATATACTTGAATCTTACCTTCATACTCCAGGGTTATTACTTATTTAATAATATACCTCACATTACTTTTTTTTCCTTATTATATAACAAGTTCTATCTATTTTTATATGTATTTCTTTAAAAAAAAATACAATAAAAATATATCATTTACTTTCAATGCACTTTATATAACGAGAACTATATAATCACTTTTATATAGGGGATGATGCCGAGTATGCGAGGAGATTAGGTCGGATAAAACAAGATCCATGTTCCTTGATAGTGATACTTTAATAACATTTAGGTATGATACCTCAAGTTTTGAGAACCTCGAAAAGATACTTCATAGAGAAAATGACACATGCTCTACCAAATTGTCATTTCAATTTAATATTACCCTACACATTTCAAACACCATTACGGTTGGACTTTTGGATATTTTAATGTAGAATTCTAACGAGGAATATTATATTTTTTCATTGCGTAAATAAATTATCAACAAATTGTTAGGCATGATTTTTTAATGAGAAGTTAGTTTATATTTACCAATAACAATAAGTGATAGTCATCTTCGTTATTAATTAACAATTGAATTATATAATAGATTTTACCACTTAAAATAATATTTTAATTTTGTTTATAAATTTTATATATTTTTTAAAATTTATTTAAAATATTAAATTAATAATTTTATAAGTGATAGTTATCTTTATTATTAATTAACAATTGAATTATAATAGATTTTATTTAATTTTGTTTATAAATTATATATATATTTTTTAGATTTATTTAAAATACTAAATTAATATTTTTATTTATAATCTTTTGATATTAAAATTATAATGTATAAATGATTACATATATTTCTTAAAACAATTTGTCAAAATAAATTATAAAATAACACTATAAATATAAATATAATGAAATTATACTTTATTATGTAATAATTATTTATGATCACACTCGATGGGGTGAGAATTGGTGGGGTTAGAGACACTCATGTGGAGCTTTCGGTTGCCAATGCATCTACATCTAGACAATCATCAACTCAATCACAAGGTGAAGGACATCAGTTCGAAGGGAATGATGCATATTCAAACCATGGAGGTATGGCCCAATCTGCATGAGGTAATAATTATGAGGAGATTAGGAACGAGGATGTCAATTGAGTACCAAGCCAATACAGAGTTGGTGATAAGGAGAAGCAAAGTGGTACTTGCATGAGGACGCGGAACAGGGTTTGTTATACATGGCAGAAAGAGGCAGAGAGGTAATGCTCTGGGAATGATGTCAAAGCCTCAAGTTAAATTAAGGGATCCAAACATGAAACAAATCGAGGACCTGGAGTCGGAGCTGCATCTCCATGCAGAGGAAGTTTGGGGGAACCTCGTGTAGTGGTAGTCGGGCAAAATTAGGGAGAGACAGGCTCAGGGGGGCTTTACCACCTTAGGTTGCTCCAAAATTCCCAATCGCATTTGGAAATTGCAATGGAAGTGGGTAAGGGAGTGAGTGAGATTCATTTCAGGTGCCAATGCTAGCAGACGTTATTGGTTTATGTGGGGGTCTGAGGGTATACCAAGCTCTGCACACCGTGAGGCGGTCGTTTTCTGACTCTTAAGCACGATGACATGACGAGATTCTGGGGGTCTGAGGGTATACCAAGCTCTGCACACCGTGAGGCGGTCGTTTTCTGACTCTTAAGCACGATGACATGACGAGATTCTAAGGGTGGTTAGGGGCAAGACAAGAGGATGCGAAGGGTGGTGGATTCACCCTCGACATCTAGTCCAATGGCTCAAACCATGGCGACATGTGCAGCTTGGGAGGCGGGGACCCATTTTCACAGCCTTTGCATAGATTCTGAGAAGCAGGAGGCAGCTAAAGTGGAAGAGGTTGTGCGCAGGAAGTGAAGAGCAACCTCGAAGGATGAAATTCTGGAAGAGGTGAAGAACTGGGTTCCTGACTCGATCCACTCGTGCACTCGAGATACCAAGTATTTCAAGCTTGGTGAAACATATTGGATCATTAAGGCTATGGTGGGTCAAGCATTGGAGAAGCAATAGGTGGAGAATAGGGCCACACTGCATGCCATTTGTGTTTTCGAGGGGTAGTTTGAGCTTCTGTGCAAAGCACAGTTTGAGGTCTGGTTCAAAATTCGTCGGGAAGGAGAATTGGGAGCATCAGAAAGCTAGCCAGAGGGAACCTCTAGCTCTAAGGGGACCAAGGAGAAGTTGATCATTGTGGAGGACAACTAGCCAGCTCCAGGGTTTAATCAGAAGGACGTTAAGGGTAGGGAGCCTCTCAGCCATGCAACATGATGACAGGTTTGACACTTGGTTTACGATTTTCTTTAATTTTCCAACTTAACAACCATGGTGGATATTTTTAGATACATCTCCAGTTTGAATTACTTTATGTTTATGTTTGAAGAAATTCCAAACACTCTTAGTTATAGTAGCGAAATAGTAGTTATGTCAATGACATAAATTGATGATCTAAATACTGGATGGCGAGCCCCCCAGTAAAAGGCTTGTATTTTTGTTTTGACTGTACATAATAGAAAATCTTAGACCTTTTTTTTTGCATTAATTATTTATTTATGATCAAATCATAGTATTATAAGTATATTATTTTTAACCCGAAATCTTTCGAGAGAAAAAATAAAATTATATATATATATATATAATAATTGAGAAGATAAGTTAAAAGTTATAATACTAAAAGGAATATTTTTTTTCCAAGAAACAAATGAACTTTATATTCAAGACGAACTAAAAATATAATCCTTAGGTGTTGATGCACATACAATGTATGACTAGTTTTTTGTGGCTTATTGACTCACTATTAGTATATTTTTCATACGTTATTCAAAACCTTAAATATTTAACTGAATTCTAATAAAAATATGTCATCATCAGTTGACATTTTTTTTCCAATGGAAGAAATCACGGGAAACCCCCTACTATTTCCCCACGTTTCATGGATGGTAAACAAGGTAAACCATCGGCCTGATTGTGGGCCTAACCTGGTGGGGACATTGAGTGAGGCTCAACAATCTCATCAAATATCAACAATAATTGGTCAGGGATTTGACCTCATGACCTCATTCGTAGGAACCACAACACTTAACCACTTGAGCTAACCCGTCGAGCTTCTTAAAATTGAAGGACATGGGGGTGGGATTTTATCCACTTATGTGTGCATGGTCATGATATGATTTAATGTAATATCTATGGGTGCAACCACATGTTCAACCACTACCTCAAGGTGTCCCCATGGCTCCAGGGTAAGCGACCCTCATTGGAATTGAACCTTACCCAATGGTAAAAAACTTCTCGCTTTCTACTATTAGATCCAACCCCTTTGGGATTTAAATTGAAGGACATGGGGCCCGCAGGGATGATTTTAGGCGCTAAAATTTGCTCATGGGCTAATTTTCCATGGTTTTTCCAAAAGCAAGATTCACTATGTTAAAAATGATTCGCCCAAATTCTATAGGATAAAATTATTTTACATTAAAAATCGCCAATATGGGCCCTCTGCCCCCCCCCACTACCTCTCTAGCTACCTTACATTGAATATGCTCAACATTAGGCCTCCTTAGGAGTCTTCCTCCCCAAAACTCTGTGGAGACTCATGTTCTAAAGATAAACTACAATAGCACTAGCATCAACCCATAAGTATAAAGGCAGTGCATGATCATGCAACATCGATATCACTGCACCTGTAATAACCATGTTCTTCCTCTCTACAACCCATTCTATTGGGGGTTGTAAGGTATGGTCATATGCCTTCTGATCCCTGTTTGGGTAAAAAGTTCTATAAACTCTGTGGAGGTATACTCGTGCCCATTGTCTGATTGTAAGACCTTGATCTTCTTTCTTTTCTGGTTCTCTACAAGAGCTTTAAACTCTTAGAACCTCGTGAATACCTCACTCTTGGCCTTCAGAAAATAGATTCAGGTCTTCCTAGAGTGATCATCTATGAAAGTGAGATAATACTCACAACCACTCAAGGACACTCAAGACATATGCCCACACACATCTGTGTGTATCAAATCCAATATCCCAACTGACCTACTATCACTGCTGGGAAATATAGCGTTGGTAAACTTACCAAGTGCACACCCTCTACACACATCTTGATGCTCTATGCTGAAATGTGACACCCCTATCACAATATCTCTCAGTGATCCAAGAGCCCCATGATGTGGGTGAGCCATCCTCCGATGCCATAACTCACATAGTTGACTGCTGCTAATGCTACTCATTTCCAAGGCATGCAATGGATGAAAAAAAATCTATACAGTTTTCCATCCCTCACTCCAGTCACCTTCCCAAAGGTGATACTAGACACCTTAGGGTGTATGAGGACCTCTGTCCCTATGAAGGGAACCTCAAGACCCTTTTCCTAGAGGGTGGAAACTGAGATGAGATTCTTCTTTAGCCCAAGGACAAAAAGTACATCTCTGAATGATATGAGTGACATAGTATCCCTTTGAAATGTCATTGTGCCATGCAAAACAACCCTGACAATGGTGTCATCTCCAAGTGCAATCTCCATATTAATCTCAGTATCTCTAAGATCAGTGAAGTTCTCTCTCACCCATCATATGGATCGAAGCTCCACTATCTATATACCAGATGTTTGATTGTGTCTCAACTGTCACACAACAAATAAGGAAGGCACACTCCCTCTCAAACTGAGCCGTGAACTCCTCCTCATATGCTGTAGCTGCTGTACCACCCGACCTATTATTTTGTCTGTTGGGAAATTGTCCAACATAGTGTCCCATCCTCTTAGAATCAAATCACTTAAGTTTTCTCATATTTCTCTTTTTCCCACTACCACTCTCTTGTGGCTTGGCCCCTCTCTTGGGACTCTATATAGCATCTTGACCTATCTTCATCTTACCCTTTTTATAAAGAGAAAGATCATCCTCACCCTCTGCAACATGATGTTGGATTGAATATCCAGAGATGCATCTAAGCTCCTCCTATACAAAGTCATCCCAGAGTCTCTCCCAACTAGGCATAGCCTCCCTAACCACAATGCCTCGTAAAAAAGTATCCCAAGGTTTGGAGAAGATATTTAAGGACGTCTTCACCAAAACCATGGGGTCCACTATCTCACCAATTTCCACTAACTTATCTCAAGTCTGAGTAAATATCCCTAGGTATGAGGTCACCGAATATGACTTGAGCATATTAAGGCTCCTAAGATTCTCCTGGAGAACCATCTTCCGGTTCTGATTAGGACTCTGGTATAGTTTGCACAATGAGTGCCACATCTTAAAGGAAAAATCCTTACCAGTCAAATGAGGTATGAAATGGTATCTCACCACATCACAGATTGTTCTCTTTGCCTTCGTGTTACTCTTCCTGAACTCTACTACCACCAAGGGAGTAGTGACAGGAGGAAGAATCACTTGAGCATGAAATATATCCCATAGTTCAATATCCTCCAAGACAAACACAATTTTGGTCTTCCAAGGGGACCAATTGCTATCTCTTGCTAGCCTATCCTCCACCCTCATCTATGTCACTGACATGAATTCCTACTGAATCCCAAAATGATACTAAACACTACAAAATAAAACAACCTCACTCCTGTACACATAGGTGTGAAAAGAGTCTGTCCAAAACTGTCTAAGAAATCTGTCCAATGTATGCTCCAATAAATCATACATCTCTTCTTGAAACTTTTTTCCAACTACAAAGGTGAAATTTCTCTAAAAAATACATCTCTTGGAATGCCTTGAACCTTGCTCTGCTGCCCTTCTTCATCAAGACATGTGATTTTCTTGTTGTAACTGTCTACGACAACATTATGTTTTTCCAACCAATCTATGCCAATTAGACAATCATATGAACCCAATGGTATGATGTCCACAACTACCATTGTGATGAGTCCATTCATGTATATTGAAAAAACTTTTATTAACTCATTGATTTTAATTTTATCCCCTGTGGCTAATTAAACTAACCAAGATTTCTTATGCTTACTCCTTTGCAAGTGAAATATATCAACAATGTCATAGGTTATATAAATATGTCTAGCTACATAATCATTTAAAATTGCTATGGGATGGTTTTAAATCTTACCTTTTACTTCAATCACAAGGGACTGATATTCTACTTGCTTGTTATCCAAGGATGCATAAATACTTGGTTTTTCCCTCCCAATTCTTGAACTATTTCATCCTCCTGAATGTTGTGGAAAGTCCCTATATAAGTGGTTTCGTTCACATCCCCAACACTTTACATACTACTTCCTTGGCCTTTTCCCAAATGACTCTGTAGTCTTGTGCTCATTTTTTTTTGTTGACTGGGGAAATCAACAACTAGTTGGGCATGTACTCATTTGACACATGGTCATGTTATTCGATTGCTACCACTATAACCTTAGGCATGCCAACGTGGCCCCTCACGTGACACACAAGGCTAGTTGAGGGTTTCAAATCAATAACTTCACATAACATAGTGTCTTAACAATACACTCCATCACTGATTGTTCTACACCCTGGGGACTTAAACAATTGAATGACATGGGGGTAGGATTTGATCCACTTATGTGTGCACGAGTCATGATATCATTTAATATAATATCTCTGGGTGAAACCACATGTTCGACCACTATCTCAAGGTGCCCCCATGGCTTCAGATTAGGCCCTAACGAGAATAGAATCTTGCCCAATGTTGGCGTAGGCCATTTTGGGGAACAACACAGAAATCAAGGATGCAGTTGCGAAAGGGACCAGAAAAGGAGTGTTGATCCAAAATGGATCCAAGAACCAAAATGGGTCTATGAAGGCCTAAAAAATCAAATTTCTCAGAATTGCTTCAAAACGGATGTGTGTGTAGACCTTGTCGTTATGAACCCAACGCAACTTGAACGGGCTCAAATGGACACTGTATGCGAAATATACCGCGTTTTGTTCGTTTTGCCAAACATGTAATTTTTTTGCTGATTGTATAGTCTGAACAGTGCTGACATGGAAGCTCACAGTACAGCTTGCACGGTCGTGCAGTGATGTGGCAGGTGCGTTGGCATGCTAACTGGGCAGTTGATGGTTGACAGGTGGATGATTCATATTGTGACACGTGGTACCACTACAAGGGTGACACGTGGCACATTCGTACAACTGAGTTGGCATGGGATGATGTGGCAAGGTAGACATGGACGAATTGAATGTTGACACGTGCCAGTTACAAAGCAAGTGTTATGGAGCCATGTGGCACTCCTCCATAGGTTGGCAGTGGTAAAATTGTATGGACTCCACAGGAGTCGAACCCGCGACCTCTGGGCAGGGGGGAGCGCTTTGGCAAGGCCAGGCTACCAGCCCGCCCACGTTGTTACTTGATAGCTATAGTCCAAAGTTTATATTTGAAGTGTAGCGAAGTTTTGGTTGGCCGATGAAAGGGCTGGAGCCTAGCCCCCCCCCGACGCATTTACACAGAACCGTACCATGTGACCCCGACCCTCAAATATTGTTGGCACTGGTTTAGAGGATAGGTTCTGATCGATGGAGGCCAGCCCCGACCAACCAGGAGCTAGACCAGGGGTTGTCGAGGTATGGAGCATGCGTGGAGCATCAGGACATGGCCATATGGCCCATATGACCAGCGCAAGGGCTAGGAATCGAGGCCAACAAACCATAAGGGCGCATGGGAGTGTTGGAGCTTTGCCACATGGGTTGTAGCCACAGGACCAGGGATCTATTCCGGAGGGGCTAGCGCGCCAGCTTAGCCCAGGGCCATATGGCAGTGCCCCATATGCCCAGGGGCCTGGAGAAAAGGGGTTGTGTCATGTATTTGTTTAATTTTGGGTTTTTGACCATATAATAAGATTTTTATGGTTATTTCAACCTGTTCTAGAAGATTTTGGCCATTTTTGGAGGATCTGGAGCCCATTTTGAGGCCAGATCTTAGGGGGAAGATGGGAGTTTGTTGCCAACTTCAAGCCTATAAAAACCAGAGGTTCTTGGGAGCCTTGGAGAGGTTCAGAACAAGAAAAATGTTGAAGAATTGTAAATCCAAAGCCATTTTTATGCAGGGAAGCCATTGAGGAGAGCAACTTTGTGGGCCATTTCTGGGAGCTTTGTTCATCCCAACTTTGTGGGCCATTTCTGGGAGCTTTGTTCATCCGTTTTCAGTGTCATTAGTTGTGTTGGGTTATTGAGATCTAGCAGAACACAACCATTTCAATTTGTAATCCATTTGGAACTTTTATTATGTACTTTTGAAGCTTTGAATAGAAATAAGAAAGCCTCACCCACTAAGACAAAGGCCCAGAGACGTAGGTGATATTGTCGAACTCCGTTAACAAATTTTGCTATTATGGTTTGTTGATTCTTATGTTTATTTCTAGATCTGTATATTTCATTATGTCTGCTATGTTACATCAGTAATTCTTCATCTTTTATCAATTTCCTAAATGGTTTATGAACTCATGTTTTAAAACTCAACCATAGTCTTTAAAAGATCTTTTCGGATCAAGTGGTATCAGAGCAAGGTTGATGGTTGGTTTTTGAGTGTGCATGATTACCAGGAAAAATATGAATCACAGTGAAGGTGATCTTGTTGAAGAGAATCCTGAGATTGGATCAAGAAAGCAGACATCTCAAAGTGGGAAAATGGCATATAAAGAGGGACTTTCTCATGATGAGAAGGATTTTCGAAATACACTCTTTGTCATGGCAGAGATGGTGAAAGTGTTGTATGAAGATTACTTGGAATGAAAGAGATCGGTTCAAGGGAAATCTTCAAAGAATGACAAAAGTGAAGAATAATTGAAGGAATAGCCTTCTACACCCGATTCAAAAATCATCTCTGAGGTATGCAGTGGAAATAATTCATCAATTTCGCATTGTTCCCATCAAGATGGTTATATGTTGGTGCATTTGAAAAACATACAATAGTATATGTTTGAAATTGATAACAAAGATGGGTTATGAAGGAAAGGGCCTTGGAATTAAGGTCCAAGGTATTGTTAATCCAACGGAGGTTGTGGAAATACCTCATTATTTAGGATTGGGATATGGAGAAGAGGAGATTGGAGAATGCTCCAAAACATTGGAAGCAAGGGATGCTTCAAATGACCAACTTAAGTCATTGCGGGAACAATTCACGAAAGGTGATGGTGTATCACTCCATGATGGTGATAGTGAATGCAATTCATCTCCAAAGAAAAGTGAAGATAAGCAAGAAAGGTATAATGGTCATGGTTGTTCCAAATCTTTTTTTTATTATAAAAAGCATAGTCATGTAATCCAAAACTTGTGGAATATGTATCCTTGTAAGTTTTGTCATTCACCCAAGCATTGTGTGGTCAAGTGTTGGAAGAGACAATATTTGTACAAGAAATTTATGTCGACTAGGAAGGAGACACGAGATAAAGACTCAACTCCACAACGAAAGAAGGAGAAGGGCAAACAAGTTTGGATGTCGAAAAACCATTGCACTTATTGCAATAAGGGTGGGCATCAAAAGGCTAAATGTTGGAAGTTTAATTTAAAGCTTCGTCCAAAGAAGGAAAAAAATATTGTGCATGTACTCGCAAAGGAAGAAGTAGTACCAGTGAAGCAAGAGGAACAACATGAAGGAAAGAAACCATTCACTTGGTTTTTCCATAAGTGGATGTCATGTCTTCATTGTATTTTGCTTCCATGAATGTAATCACACATGTTGTAATGATGACATGTTATAAAATCCTTTTGTACAACATAGTGTTTTGTTTTATCCTTATGAGTATGTAATCAGTAAGGTCAATTTTGTAACCTTTTGGAGGACCAAAAGGTCTTAGTGGGAAGGCGTGATCCAAAATGGATCTAGGAACCAAAATGGGTCTAGGAAGACCTAAAAAATCAAAGTGCTCAGAATTGCTTCAAAACGGATGTGTGTGTAGGCCTCATCGTTACAAACCAAACACAACTAGAATGGGCTCAAACAGACACTGTATGCGAAATATATCACGTCCTGTTCGTTTTGCCAAACATGCAATTTTTTTACTGCCTATACAGTCAGTACGGTGCTGATGTGGCAGTTGATTGTATACTCTGTATGATCGTACAATGACGTGGCAGGTGTTGTAACACCTTGTTTCCCCCAATTTGTAATTAATCATAAAGTAGGAATTACCATGCTAATAGTAAGGTCAATTTTGTAACCTTTTGGAGGACCAAAAGGTCTTAGTGGGAGGTGTGATCCAAAATGGATCCCAGAACCAAAATGGGTCTAGGAAGGCCTAAAAATCAAAGTGCTCAGAATCGCTTCAAAACGGGCTTGTGCATAGGCCTCGTTGATACGAACCCAACGCAACTTGAACATGATCAAACAGACACCGTATGCGAAAGATATCGCGGTATTTTCGTTTTTCCAAATAGACAAAATTTTGCTAGTTGTACAATCCGTACTGTTCGTACAGTGTTGACATGGATCTGACCATACAGACTATACATCCATATAGGTGACATGGCATTGATTTGGCATGCTGATGTGGGCAGGTGTTGACGTGGGAAGGTGTTGACAGGTGGATGAATCATTGTATGACATGTGGCAGTTAGTGGACGAATGTAATGGTGCCACGTGGCCTAGTCTTGGTCTTCCACGTGGAACCCCTCCATAGGTTGGCAATGGTAAAATTGTATGGACTATGGGGGAGTCGAACCTGTGACCTCCGGTTCAAGCGAAGCAACTTGGCAGGGTCGGGCTACCAGCTCGCCCACAGTGTTACTTATTAACTATGGTTGAATTTAAATATTTAAAGTGTAACAAAGTGTTGATTGGTGGAATAAAGGGCTGGGGCCTAGCCCCAGCCCCGACACATACCATGGAACCTTGCCATATGACTAGAGCGTGTGGATATTTAAGCCTTGGTCTAGTGTTAAGCCCGACGCGTTGGCATATGACCGCTACCATATGCCCTATGGCCTATTCCTTTGATGTTTGGCTCGGATGTATGGGGTTAGTTCCCGGTTGGCTGGGCTAGCCTGCCGACCAAGGCACATAACAAAAGGATTTAAATCAGGAGCTAACTTGTAGAGGGGTACGTGGAAGCTAAGGGCGCGACCATATGGCCAAGCCACATGACCAGGGCCCGAGATCGGGGGGCTAAGGATCAGCGCCAGCCAGCCCAGGGCCACATGGAGGGCGCCCATATGAACAAGAACCCGGAAAGAGGGGATGCAACCTAATTTTAGCCAAAAGTGGGTTGGTAAACTTTATTATATGATTTTATTTGATTTTCAGCCAGTTTTGAGATATTTTGGCCATTATTGGAGGATCTGGAGCTCTTTTTTAGGCTAGATCTTGGGGAGAAGTTGGGAGTTTGTTGCCAACTTCAAGCCTATATAAACCAAAGTTTCTTGGCAGCATTATAGAGGTTCAACATAGGAGAAATGTTGAAGAATTGTAAATCCAAAGCCATTTTTATGCAGAGAAACTATTGAAGAGAGCAACTTTGCGGGCCATTTCTGGGAGCTTCGTTCATCCGTTTTCAGTGTCGTCAGTTGTGATGGGTTCTTGAGATCTAGAAGAACACAACTATATTATTTTGTAATACATTTGGCACTTTTACGATGTAATTTTGAATATTTGAAGAGAAATAAGAAAGCCTCACCCACTGAGACAAAGGCCCAGAGACGTA
>CBVK0102636075.1:2423-31252 GCA_900067695.1 Picea abies
ATCACCAAGGATGTGGTATCAAAAATTTGATACTTATATGCTGGGACTTGTCTTCACAAAAATCAAAGAGGATCACTCTGTGTATTCTAAATTAATTGGTGATCATTTAATTTATTTGGTCTTGTATGTGGATGACATGTTGCTGATAGGAAACATCAAGGAGATTATCCAGGATGTGAAAACTGAAGGAAGACCAGGATTGGATAGAGTGGTTGATATACATGGCTTTGTGGATGCAGACTGGGCTGGAGATTTGGATCGTAGGAGATCTACAAGTGGGTATGTGTTTAACCTATTTGGAGGAGCAATAAGTTGGATGAGCAAAAGACAGGCTGTAGTGGCACTTTCAACTACAGAATCTGAATACATTGCAGCCACTCATGCAAGTGAGGAAGCAGTATGGTTACAAAGATTGTGTTCAGGTATTGGGTTGGTACAAGAAGCTGTAAGGATAGAGTGTGACAGTCAGAGTGCAATTTTCTTGGTGAAGAACCCTGCTTATCATTCAAAGACAAAGCACATTGATGTTCAATATCACTTTGTGAGAGATATGATTGAAGAAAAGAAAGTATCACTGATGAAGGTGGAGACTTTGAAGACTGTTGTAGATTCATTAACAAAATCTGTGAGCACTGAGAAGTTCTCTTGGTGTAGAGGATCCATGGGCATTGTTGACTATGTAACCCTATATCCCCCTATGTGCAAAGAAAACAACAAGTGGGAGAATGTTGGGTATGTGTTATATTCTTTGCACGAGGGGAGTTAGAGGGGGGGCTGCTAGGCCCCCCCTCGGGGGGTGTAGGGGGTTCGGGGGCAGCGCCCCCAAATTTTTTTTTTGGGCCGACATATTTTTGCCGATTTCGGGCTGACATATTTTCGCCGGGCTGACATATTTCCGGGACGACATATATCCGGGACCACATGATATTAGGTGGTTTTTCGGCACATGGTTTTTTTGCCGATGGTTTTCTATTCGATGGTTTTCTATTTCCGGTTAAGGAATTAGGGTTTTGGACTAATCCAGGTCATTGGGTTAGGGTTTTGGATGCCGCTGGCTCCTATATGTATATTGTATTGTAAACAATGTAACACAATGTGTATCAATATAATATATACTGGTTTTCCCGGTTTGGGTTTCCAGGTGAAAAATCTCTGTGTAATGTTTGTATTTGCCATTGTATCTTTTCTGTTCTTTTCTGAATATCAGTTTGCAGTAGATATTGTACAAGGTTAGAATTTACAACTCTGAATGACATTTGGTTCTGAATTACCGTGGAGCTCTACAAAGATACATCCAAACTGAAATGGATTTTCTGGATATCTCATCACTCGGTGTTTTTTATCGATATGCTATTAAAATCAAGTAGAAATTTAAGCACCAGAACAAACATGAGTTCAGGTCTGCAAATCCACAATAACCAAAGTATGCCAAAGACTGCCCTAACAAACAATCTCTCGAAAACCAATCCAAGCCATAGGAAAATAGTGCGATTTCCACAAAATCCCCTGGCACAACACCAATTAATGTTGCTCAAAACAACCATTGGTGGCTGAGATCAAAGGCAAGGAGTTGAACCCTGATTCATAACCTAATTCTGAAAATACTGATAAAGGATAGATCATTGATGCAAACCCAACTTCTAATTTCACGACCGCAACAATTCAACCAGGAGAATCAACAGATCCTGAAGAGGGGAAGGTCCTTATTCATTCACCAATGTGGGTGAAGGGGGCCCAGTTGCATTTTATTGTTGATAATGGAAGCCAGAAGAACCTCATCTCAGCAAAGGTCATAAAATAGTTGGGATTGTCGACAACACTACACCCACAACCATACAACATCGGGTGGCTTCGCCAAGGACGAGATCTTCGTGTCAACCAGCAGTGTCGATTGTCATATGGAATCCAACCCTTCAAGGATAAGGTATTATGTGATTTTTCCCCACTGGATGTCTGTGATGTTCTCTTGGGCCAACCATATATGTGGAGACACCATGTTGTTTATGAGTCTCGACCCCGCAGTGTCATTGTTTCTCTATAGGGTCATATCTATAGAATACCAGAGGTAGTTCCAACTATTGTTCCACCTAAACAGTGTCGCAAGGTAGTATTTCATACTCTAAAATTCATCTTCTTCACAATTTGTTTAAAAGGGGATCAGAAGGACATTGCAACCACTACAGCCTTGCCCCAAGCACCTTCTATCCAACAGAAGCAGGTCGACAAGGTTGCAGAAAAGCGCAAAGATTCCCTTTGCACACCGTCCTCTCATGTAGCTCAATTTTTTGAATAGCCTCAGCCTCAACAAGTCTATGATAGACTTCCACAAACTGAGCAACGTGACGACTCAAGCAAGGCAAGCAACTCACCAAGATTCAGATTTAGCAAATGTTTTTTCCTCTCCTCCGAGCACTCAACGCAATGGAGACCATTGCTTCCTAAGGAGTGAGGATTGATCCAGGTGGATATTGGTGGCCACCCACCTTTTCCGACTGGCTCAAAATAACTTTCTGGCAATTTTGGTAATTTACTATTTTTAGCAGTTTTTAACTTCTGGGGCGATTTTGAGGTCCTAAACAATGTTTTGGGAAAATAGGGATAAATATGGTAGTTTCTTTGATATTGCCTCCAAAATGAATTTCCTCAACGATACCTTTCCAACGGGCTATCATGCGCCTAAAACGAAGATCGTATGCAAAAGTTACGAACCCGAGAAGTTGATGTAGTAACTTACCCAAACGGGGCCCACATGACTTTTGGTGCTTCATCTCCTAGGGTTAGGTTTTTGGATATCTAGAGTTTTTGGCATTCATGTTTATTTTAAAAAGGCCTTCAAAGCCTCATTGTAATCATCTTCTTGCGAATGCGAGTATCTATCACATCTCTTCTCAGAGATAAGCTACCACCATTCTACCGAGTCTTTCACTCTGTATTTTTACAATCTCTATAAATTTATTTCATTAATAGAAATTGTGTATTACTGTATTTCTGTGTTTTATGGTTGCATCTTTGATACATTTCTTTTATATTATTGGATATCCACGATATCTCTGTGCATTTCTTTATTATATCTTCGCTCTCATTTTGAGTCAAAAATAATCCAAATCAACGGGTTCAATGGAAGTTACTTCCAAGTTTAAAATCCCTGAATTTGAATTTCTAGAAGCATTGTATTTATGGAAAATAGATTAGACAAAAGTTTAAAACATGAAGACATATTAGTAAAGATGATTATTGTATAAAGGTGTGTATCTATTTACTAAAAAGGAAAGTTGACGTATGTAATGCTTTTAAGCAATTTATACCTTTGGTTGAAAAGGACACTCGAAGGTCAATCCAATGTTTGAGAATTGATAATGGAGATGAGTTTACTTCTAAGGAATTTGAAAATTATTGCAATGAAGATGGGGTCAAAAGATGTAAAACCACTATTTTTACTCCTCAACAAAATGGTGTTGTTGAATGCATGAATATGACTCTTCTAGAGAGAGTAAGGAGCATGCTTAATAATGCCAAGTTGAAGTAGGAAATGTCGGAAGAAACAATTTTTACAACATGTTATCTGGTAAATTGATCACCATCAGCTACTATAGGCTATCAGATTCCAGAATTGGTATGGACATGTCACCCTTGTGATTATTCAAATTTTAAATTTTTTTGTTGTGACACCTATGCTCTTATTCCTAAGGATCAATGTTATAAGTTAGATCCCAAATCAAAAAGGCTTATCTTTGTTGGGTATGGTGATGGAGTTAAGGGATATAGATTGTGGGATCCTATTGCCCACAAAATCACCATTAACATAGAGGTCATATTTGATGAATTGTCACTCATAAAATTAGATGTAGATGTTGAAGTGAAACAAACAGAAGTACCACAAAATCTACAAATTAAGTTGGAGACTAGATCATCTACATGAGAGAAGGAGCATGGAGATGTTCATGAAGAAGCTCCTACAGAAGAATATGATCATACGAAAAAAATCATGGAAATTAAGGAAATACCAGAACAATCTCTATGAAAATCTACATCGGTTAGGGATTTTCCTAAGAGGTATGGTGATTATGCTACATCTATTACTTTTTTATTTCTAATGATGGAGAACCTAGTTCTTATCAGGAAGCAATAAATACATCTAGAAGTGTTAAATGGAAAGTAGCAATGAAAGAAGAAATGGACACCTTACATAGGAATGAAACATGGGACCTGGTGGAACTTCCAAAAAACATGAAGGTTGTTAGTTGCAAGTGGGGTTACAACATGAAAAAGGGCGTTGATGATAAAGTTGAAAGGTACAAAACAAGACTGGTAGCAAAAGGGTATTCTCAGAAGGAAGGTATTGATTTCCATGAAATATTTTCACGAGTTGTTAATCTTGTTTCAATTTGTGTTGTGCTAGCACTAGTTTTCTTACTTAATCCGAAGTTAGAGCAATTATATGTTTAAACAAAAATTTTACGTGGAGATTTGGATGAGGAAATATATATGGAACAACCATAAGGGTTTGTTTAGGATCACAATAATTTTTATTTTTTGCAAACTCAAGAAGTTGTATGGCCCGAGGGAGTCTCCCGGACAATGGTACAAGAACATTGATTCCTTCATGGTGTGCCATGATTTTACAAGAAGTGAGTATGACCATAGTGTTCACTTTAAAAGGCTTGAAAATGAAATATTAATTATTTTGGTGTTACATGTTGAATATATGCTTGTAGTAAGCAAAAACATGGTTGAGATCAACAAGTGGAAGGCTTAGTTGGCTAGGAATTTTTATATGAAGGATATAGGAGAAACAAAATGAAGCTTGGGCATGAAGATACACAGACAAATGAAAAATGGTTGTGGTTATCACAACAAAAATATGTGGAGAAAATACTCATGAAATTTAGTATGAATAATGCGAAACAAGTAAAAATCCCTTTAGCTTTCCATTTCAATATTTCTTCAAGTTTATGTCCTAATAATGATGAAGAAAAGGAGTATATATGTAGTGTATTGTATGCTAATGCAACAAGAAGTTTGATGTATTCTATGATATGTAATAGGCCATATATTTCACATGCAGTTAATGTTGTGAGTACATACATGGAAAATCAACGTAAAGAGCATTGCGAAAAAGTGAAATGGGTGCTTTGGTATATTAGGGGCACAGGTAATTGTTGTATGACCTATAATGGTTGCAATGATTTAGTCACAGATTCATATTTTGCAGGTGACTTGAACAAAAGAAGATCTACTTCAGGATATGCCTTTACTCTTACAGAATGACCTCTTAGTTGAATGTCAAAGATTCAAAACATTGTTATTTTATCCACTATATAGGAAAAATATATAGCTTCAACACATTCTTGCAAGGAGACAATTTGGTTAAAAGGTTTGTTGGGTGAGTTTGGAAGAATGTAGGACAAAGTGGAACTATTTTGTAGTGTTATTCATTTGGCTAAAAATAAAACTTATCACACTAAGAAAAAACATAATTAAATACCATTTTATAAGACAATGGCTTACATGAAAAGTGATGAATAAATTTGGGCATGATATATTAGGTAAATTATTGTCGAAGTGGGAGATTGTTGAAACAATGCCAACCAATTTCCCACATTTTTGGATATGAGCACATTCTTGACTCCTATGATTTTGTATTTAGTTGAAACAAATCAACTAAAAATAGAATTGGTTAGGTGCACATTACATTTATGTAATTGTTTGAGAGATTCTTCATATATATGTAATTCCTTAGTGGCAAGTGTGTGGGATGAGTGTGGGAGATGGTTGTAAGATGAGTTTAGTTGTTGTAATTCTCCCTTGAACAATAAGATCATTGATTGTCTTGTATATGTTATTTGTCATTAAATTGTTGTGTTTATGTTTCAAGTTCCCAACATTATAAGATTATTTTAGTAAGTAAAGGTTTAGTCTAAAGTTTCTATGTTTTTAATTTTTATATAATTTTATTAAAATCCTACAATGTAATTATAATCCAAATCACAATTTAACATTGCTTAAATTATGTTTTTGAATGTATAAATAAATTCAATAATAACATAAACCCTAAAATCTACAATTTTCTTAATTTCTAACAATACAGTAAAGTCTAAGAAGGTATACATACCCTACCCCCCTCTGGATTTGAACCTGTGACCTCTTAAGAGGAAACACATGTTTAGGTTGTATAGAAAGAAGTTTTCCATAACCCTTATCTTATGGTGGCCATTGCCTTGATTTCAGAGCACAAACTCATGCTTAAGTTTTTCATGAGAGGAAAAAATGTGTTAAGCTAAAAGTTCTAAGAAATGACTTTTTTTGGCGGGACATTTATCTTAAATTGGTCGAGAAATTGTTAGATTTCTAGATTTGAGTGATTATTTCTGTATAATCCAAATGCTCCACAAGTTTTTCAGCATGTTGAATCATTTTCTGTATTCACAAATAAATTTTAAACAACAAAAAATAATAAATCCTAAAAACCATTTCTTAGAAATAAAAAAATTAATTCACCTACCACAGCTAGCTCTTTAATTCATGTAACTAAAATAAACTAATTACTTCAAAACTTGATTATAAAATTTAATTTATATAAGAATAAATGTGTAGGATTTTACTTCATATAAAATAAATGTTAAAAAATGAAAGTGACTAGAACTGAACGCATTATATTAAATAAACAGTAAAAATAAAGCGAACTTGTAATATTCGAAACAGTTAACGCTTATCCTATTCTCGCTATTCTTTGGATTTCAGCGCACCAACTATTCTTTGGAATTCAGTGCACCCACTTATGATTCCGTTCATCGTAAAAGAAAAAAGTTTAATTCATCGACCTCCTATATTATTCATGGGACTGAAAATTTTAAAAATACTTGAAAATTTGATTATAAAAGATTTAAATTATATATTAAATAAGTTTTAAAAATTTAATTTTATATAAAATAAAATTTAAAGGTTAATTTGATTGATAGAAACTCTGTGCAATACAGTGGAAACTCCGAATAAGTATGAGAATTCCTCAAGAATTTAACTGTGCAACTTCCGATCTGGCCACCCACTGTTTATGCACAACTTCTTATCTGGCCACTCCATTTTAGAATTTAACGCATTTTTATGGTAAAATTTAAATTTATGAATTAGTTGTTCACAGTGACACTGTTGGTTTGAAAGCAAACCGCTTTTGTCCCTGCAATCACCATAAAATGCCACACTTCCCTTTTTAAAAACCACGGTTCTGATTGTGGTCCGCCATTAAGATTTTAAAATGTGTGCACCTTCCAACCCTGCAATTTGACGTGACCATTGATCTTGCAATCTAAGATTAGGCCCTCTGATCAACGACTCATCTTTGGCGCTTTTTAGATTGACGGATCAGATTTTCCCCTTCAGAACAACGGTCAAGATTTGCTTTGCGGATCGGCCTTAGAGAATTTCATTTCTCAAACTCCATTTGTCTTATGCTGCTTTTATCCAGAGCGAAGGATCTCGCGATGCCTAGCTCCTACTAATCGACGACTCAGATTCTCTTTGGGCGCTTCGGGAATTTGGGCACTTTGGGCTTCGGCCCTTCAGGACTTTGCAATGTTTCTCATTTTAAAACTCCCAAAGTAAAACTCCTAGAGTGATAGATCTGATGATGTGTGGCTCTTGTTCATCAACAACTCAGATCTATTTCGGGACTTCGGGCCTTCAGCCACTTTGGCAGCTTTGGCAAATTGGGTACTTTGGTGGCTTCGACTCTTTAGGTCTTTGGGACTTCTAAGCATTTCTCATTTCAAATATCCTAAACCTCATTTACCCCAAGGCTTGGATCGACTACCACCTAACCCCTTTAAGATCAATGGTTCATACTCACTTCAGGGCCCTTTGCTTTGGCGCTATACTTCGTGCAAGTTGGCACTCCCAAATGCCCGTGAGCCGCTGATCTGGACTGTTCTGGGAATCTTCGTTGTTGAAAGATTAAAACTTCCTTCTGCTTATGCTTCAATCCCGAAACATACTACTAAGAAAGTTGTGCTTTGTGTTCATGGCTATGGCCTGCACGATCAACGGTTTGGGCGACTGGCTGTGAGCCGAGAAAACAGGGAGACCGGTGATTGAAACGTAGGATGCGAGTGCTCGCCCTTGAAGAAAACAGAGGGGCTTGGGGCCAAGATTTCACTCGGGTAAAATAATTAAGCAAAAACAGGGTGCACAAATGAACAAGGGAAAACAGAGAAATATTTACAAGCCGAAGGGGGGAAAATTTTTTATTTGGTCTGCGAAAATGATAGAGATGGGGAAAGACTATAGACTCGGGTATATCAATGCACACCTATGGCCCTTGACGACCCTATGTGATAACAATTGTTCCCCAGGGGATGGCATTCTCCCTACGAGATGCCAAAAATGCACATTTCAAGTGCCTTAGCTGTTGGGCTATGAAGCCTATCTCAAAACTTCCGCTGAATAAAATAAAAAGATATGTACACTACACTACTCAAAACGAAAACAAACACATGGGCTCCAGAAGGAGCTTATTTATGTATACTCCTAGACTAACCAATTTTTACAAAGTGTTAGTTGAAAGTGGACTTCCACTAGAGCCAGTCAAGTAACCTCCTAACTGGAAACTTATTTTCTCTGTCATTGATCAAATAAAGATAATGAAATTGTGACAACAAAACGATTAGATTTTTCATCTCTCCAACTAGTGTTGATGACAAGATAAATTTTGGAGGCTTCAATACCTGGAAAAAAAGCAACTTCATGTACTCCCCTATAGGGTCATAAAATAGGGGATGAAACTTACTGGGTTGGTAACATAAAACATACTCTGTCTTACAATTGCTCACATCCGGCTGAATGTTTTTGGCAAGCACAAGTGAGTGAAAGGTTGATGGAGGATGCTTATCCATTTCCTCTTTGTCTTCTCTAATAATGTCAGCCAGTTGAAGGCAAGAAATCTCTTCATGTATATCAATGAATGGGTTCTTCTCCCTAACATGTTTCTTGGTGTCTTCTACGGGCCTAGGATGGTTGATTTCCACCCAATGCTTCTCCTTACTGAATAAAGGAAATGGCTTTATAGTACGGTCTTGGAAATCTTTCATATACACCTTAGAATCCAATTCATAGTTGTCATACATAGGCTGGATGCTCCCCAAGTCAACAAAATGTAAGGTAGGGATCTTCTCTTCTTCATCTGAGTACTCATCAAAGATGGGTGAGCACACAACTCTTTTATCTTACAAAGAAAAATGAGTGAACTCTTGATTCTTCTCTTCAATCCTAGGTGAAAATACATCATGGGAAACCTCTTGAAGGAAAAGAGAAGAATCCTCCTCCACAATTATCTCTTCTTTTACAATTGAGACAACAAGTGCATTAGGGAAAGAATATGATACATCTATGGCTATGCAATCATCGACACTATCAACACTCATATCTGGAAGGCCTTCTTCTCGGGAAATAGAAAGAGAAACTTTCATCCACATTTGCAAAATACTCACTTCTATCCTCACTTTCTCTTTCAATTAGATCTTCACCAGAATCATCACACGAGGAAGACTCTATCATATGCTAGATGTGGAATGCAAACTTCTTACAACAGTCATTGAAAATAAGATGAGATAGGTAAATCTTCTCGTAATATGAATTAAAATCATCGTGAAATTCCTTCAAAGAATGGATACTAGCAGTAGGGAGAGATTGACACCATTCACGAGCATCTTCCTCTAAAGAAAATTTGAACATCTTGATCAAGACATCCTCGTGAAAGAAGCCATGTTCAAGCATGCAAATATGAAATTTTAATAAGTTCTCACTGGGATGGTCATGCTTGCTTCCTCTGAATCTCGGAAGATGATCATACCATTCATTTATAATTGGCATTGAATGTGGATAACCAGCGATGGCTAAGAAATTGAAGGGGGGAAATATCTTGGCTAGGATAGCCTCCATAGCCTTTTGATTTGTCTCCCTTCAGTGGAGTCACCAACAGATTCTTCACAGTGGATTCTCCATAGTCAAAAATAATAAGTCAGAATTATGTGTCCATCTTTAGTTCACTATCTAAAAATGACTCTCTGCAATGTCGTTTTTCCCAGGGAGCTTTTCAATCTAGGATAAAAGAAAAAATGCTTCTTGAGAAAGATTTCCTTTCTTAATAATCCTCTCTCAGTCAGCTTCAGGTGTAGCCAGAGGAAGTTGTGGAGTAGATCTCGTGTGTCTGCCCTTTGGAGCCACAACTGAAATAGTGGATTCGAAACAATGGAGTTGTCAGGTGCAAGCTACAATCTTCAATGATATCGATATCTAATGCACCTTTAGAATCAGAGCTTCTTTGTCATTCTATCCAAGTGAAATGTCTTCAATTCATTCCCTAGCAACGACGCCAGAAATGTTAGCACTAATTCACCCTCAGATTGCATAGAAGGCAAAGTCCAGTACCCATTAGTTTACACATTAAATGTAAATGAGTTTTAGGAGGCCAAACGGAGAAGACTCAACGAAAATAACGTTATAACTCAGAAATATGGACTGGTATGCGCAAGCAATTGAGGTCTTGGATCAACTTCAATAAGTAAGTTGGAGTAAAGGTGAGTAGGAGGAAGACTTTGGTGAGAAAAGTGTAGAGGTTTGTCGTGAACATCAGGCCTTCCAGTAGCCTAAGGAACAAAAACTTAAACACAAGATCCTCTTAGATTCAAATTTCAAGGAAACTGAAAGAAATCATAACCACATTATAATCAAACATTCATCATAATACAGTCACAATAATCCATGTGAATCAGCCAATCATGAAATCTCTCAGTATCATGGGAAAATAAGATGGAGTAAGAAAGATGACTTAGATTAATCAAGAAGTCTCAAATCAAGACATAACCAAAGAACTAGTGTTCTTCATCAAAATATTACAATACCAGGGAGCCTAGCTCAACCATTCGACCTTTAACAAAATATCAAAACTAACTACTTATACTCATAACTGTTGCAACCACCAGGAGTGTGATCGGACCATTGCATTCAAAGTTTTCAGTCGACGACTGCTCTGTCAGACTATGGAGGACTTCTTACATCAGGCGCGAGACCGACTCAGTGTGGGCTCTGTGAGAAAATTCGTCCAACAAGAAGTTTTGGACTGACAATCAGCCCCTGCGACCCTTCTCTCCACACATTCCATTTATGGGGTGAGACGAGGTCTCAACCACCGCCCCCATTTCCATTAACTACCTTCATCGGGATAAGGACGAAGCCTGACACCCATGAATGTTCGAGGCGGTGACCACGACTTCTTTGAGTCAATCCTGATGGCTCGAGGCCAAGCAGATCTTCTTCTGTCACCAAATACAAGCACTTTCAGCCTTTGGCACAACTCATGTCCATCGCTCCATCTTTAATGTGACATAGGGCCATGACCCTACATAATCGCACGATTGCAAGCACTACCAAGGGTGGTCTGAAGGAAAACCGCTTGTGTTCCCGCAATTCAGCATAAACCGCCATGCATCCCTTTCTAAAAACCACGGTTTTGATTGAGGCCCGCCTCTGATATTTTAAAACGTGCACACCTTCTGACCCCGTAATTTGGCGTAACCGTTGATCTTGCGATCTAATATTAGGCCCTCTGTTCAACGACTCAACTTTGACGCTTTTTAGATTAATGGATTAGATCTTCCCCTTCAAAACAATGGCCGAGATTTGCTTTGTGGATCGACCTTCAAGAATTTCAATTCTCAAACTCCATTTGTCTTCTGTTTCTTTTATCCAGAGCGAAGGATTTAGAGATGTGTGGCTCCTAATGATCAACGACTCAGATTCTCTTCCGGTGCTTCGGGCTTAGGCCCTTCGAGACTTTGCAATGTTTCTCATTTTAAAAATTATGAAGTAAAAATCCTAGAGTGATAGATTTGATGATGCTTGGCTCTTGTTGATCAACAACTTAGATCTATTTTGGGCCTTTGAGACTTCGGGGCTTCGGCCACTTTGATAGCTTCGACAAATTCAACGCTTTGGCAGCTTCGGGTGTTCGGGTCTTCGTGACTTCTACGCATTTCTCATTTCAAATCCCCCGAAGCTCATTTACCCAAAGGCTTGGATCAACTACCACCTGACCCCTTTAAGATCAACAGTTCATACTCACTTCGGGGCCCTTTGCTCTGGCGCTATCCTTCGCGCAAGGTGGCACTCCCAAATGCCCGTGAGCCGCATCTGGACTGTTCTGGGAATCTTTGTTGTTGAAAGATTAAAACTGCCTTCTGCTTATGCTTCAATCCTAAAACAGACTGCTAAGAAAGCCACACTTTGTCTTCATGGGTGTGGCCTACACGATCAAGGGTTTGGACGACTAGCTGTGAGCCGAGAAAACAGGGAGACAAGTGATTGAAACATAGGATGTGAGTGCTTTCTCTTGGAGAAAACAGAGGGGTTTGGGGCCAAGTTTTCACTCGGGTAAGATATTTAAGAAAAGCCAGGGCGCACAAACGAACAAGGGCAAACAAAGAACGATTTACAAGTCGAAAGGGGGAAAGTTTAAGATTTAATTTGTGAAAAGGATAGAGACGAGACAAGACTACAGACTCGGGTATATCGACACACACCTATGACCCTTGACAACTCTATGTGAGAACACTCCCCACCATTAAACTACACCAAATTAATTGTACATTAATTTATTATTATATTTTGTTATTAAATTTTAATGATAAATTAAAAATGAAATTTTAACATTTATATCGACCAATCCAAACTGGAGAAATGAAATTTACAATTTCAGCATTTCCTGCTAAATATGGATCCATATGGACAATTAACTTTTTTGTTTCATTCTGACACATCATCCTAATCCGTTTAACGATGCAATGGACTGTGGATGACGCTGTTATCTAAGAACACGAGCTTAAAAGTTGATACCGATAGAAAAGGAGAGAAAGTGAAGGATACAATGCAATGTGGAGAGCTCTGAGCCACAATTTTGCATGAGACCGACCGACGTGCTCAGTATCGCTGTAATTTCGATCGACGTCGCATGTTTATACGCCGTACACGGTGATTGAAAATATAATATGTGGATGATATGTAACACTTTATTTAGCATTTTTAATTGTTTTGTTGATACTGACTAACTCTGAGACACTTACATGGAAAAGGATTTTATGGATTCTTTATTGTTTTATATTTTATTTTAGGTATCCATTATTATATTTCATTTATTTATTTTTATTAATTTATGTTTTAAAAGATTTATTTAGGTTAAATGGTAAAAGTATAATTTTTTATCTTGTAGATTTAATTAAGAAGAAAAATGTAGATTTCAGAAATAATATTTTTAATGATTTAAAATGAAATTTATTTTAGTAAATTGAGTTTAGCTTGTGTGGTTGTGGGATTGAATGTTATCTTTTCTATCTAAATTTTATTTTTGTAAAATGATATGTTCAACTCATTATAAGTAAATTGTTGTAAAAGCTTTGAGTCCTCTCTTTTCTAAACCAATAAAAAATTAAGAGTTAAATGTTGATAACATTGTAAAATAAATTTTATATTAACCACCTAAACCAACACTTCACTAAACTTAAATTATCATCTTGAATCCAATATTTCATTCTTCCAATTGAAAATTAACCATTATACATCATTTCTCCTTTATTAACATTATTGTGCTAAAACAGGCATTTTAACTCAAAGGGTCAGCTTCCAAACATAAAAATACATACAAGTCCATAAGACTACATATAAGTGTTCCTTGTATGTTTGAATTACCACGTTGATTTAGATTTTTTTTCCTGAATAACCACCTTCCGAATTAGTTTATACTTAATAGGGTTGTTACAGGTTATGTGTTAAAACATAAGTTAAATGAAAATTTATAAAATTTAATACTAATAATATAAAAGTATACCATTTATGGTCGAAATTTCTTGAAATCAAAACGCCTTCTATAACAGAAATACCAATGCAAACCTAAACTTCTGGAGCCGACAAGCATTCATAGCAATTCAGTACTAACTGACTCTACCCTACTGGCTTTTTTTATCCCAAAACAAAGCTGCCAAATTGACAGAATGTAAACGGAAATCCGTTCTATTTACAGTTACAATCTTAGGAACCGAACGTCTCTAAAACTCATGAACGCCTTGTCCAAAGATAAATATTGAAGTCTACATTACAATTACAGAAAAATACGCAATATGATGGGACTCATTCTATCTCTGATCATATTTATCTGGCATGCCGCTGCCCTGGCTAGTTGCAATCACCAGAGGATGACTCTGAGAAGCCTGACGAGCCCGAAAACTGATGCAGCAGATCGGTTATATCCACGTAACCACAGAAAGCAGGATTACCACTGTTGAGAAGCCGCATTAGGTATTCAAAGAAGTCGACATTACATGCTACTCTTATTCCACCCTTCTCTGGGTATCCAAACTCTTGAGCAGATAATTCAAGGAGCTCCTCGAACAAGGGGTGTTTCAAGTAATGAATATCGACAATAAAACGATGGCCTTCGCACCCCACATAAACCGGTAAACATCCGCGAGGAACGCTGGACTTCATGGATTTTCTTTCTCCGCAACATAAACCGAGAGGCCATATTCTCTGCAACAGATCGGTGGTTTTCCTTTCTAATTTCTGCAACTTCTTCGGAAGCTTATTCATCATGTTGATGGGCGAATATCAAATATTGATTGCGTCCGACTGCTCGCCGTGAAGTAGACAGAAACGAAGATAGTCGGTTGAAGAGAGGCAGGCTCGTCTTAGACATTATATAGGAGGCAATTAGTGTAGAAGAGCCAAAAACCATACGGAGTAGAGAAGAGGACGTTTTAGGCCCACCATAATTAAGTCTCTGCATGTGTTGGCAGTCAGGAGTCAGAGGTCTGGTTTTATTTTAATCAATGCCAGGCTCTCCATGGCTCGAGAAAGGGTTAGATCAATGTTCTGACAGTACCGTCTGCTGACCTCGGCTGGTAGTGGAACGCCGGAGAATTTGAGGGAGTGGGCGGAGCAATTTTTTATCCCGCGTTATTTTTCGGGTAGGCTGTAGGTTTTTCTCAGTTTGCTGGTTAATCTAGAATTCTGATTAATTTTCTGAGTATTTGAGTTGATTTAAAATGAGACAAAACTATAGGTAAAGTTTTAAAATATACTAAATTTTAATCCTTACTGATTGAATTCAAATCCAATTTTTTAACCTAAAAAGCATTGCGATACTTAAACTACCCCTGAAAATCTGAAAATCTGATACTTAAACTACCCCTGAAAATCTAACTGAATTCAAACCCAATTTTTTTAACCTAAAAAGCAGAGCTCGAAAATGAAAATTACTACCGAATTAGTATACTCCGAATTTGAGATTTAAGATTCGCAAGAGGAGAGTGCTACTGGCAATGGCCCTGTCCACGGTAATCGAGGGAGCTTCTGCCACTTATACATGGGTGTCAGGTGATCTATCTAACCTTTAGACTCTTCGGCGCAAGAGCTGTGGAGCCGCATGCATGTTGTAGTACAGTTGGACTATCATGATCCCAATCATGAGAGCGGGACAGGCGGATGCACGGGGAAAGAGAAGAGGCAAATGGACAGCGAGGTGCACGGAATAAAGAGTCTGAGATAAGGGGGCTTTGAATATTGTGAGATGCTCAATGCACGCTCTTATTTTAGAATTTAATAATATGACCTGTATTTGGCTATTGAAATGTTCAGTACGGCCCTCCGGGTCCAATCTCTCCATAGATTTTTCTTTGCCACACTGTCTGGATCACGATCATTTCACAAAGAAAACTTGACAGCTGCATGCATGGAAGGTTTCACGGGTTTTTGTTTAAAAATTAAATAAATATGAATGATGAGAGACAAACTAGAGGTGCAAGCAGCCAAACATAGCATTATCAATATTAATTTTTTTCATTTTTTTAAGCACAGCTGACCTGCTAAGCTTAGCTCTCTCATTGCGTTCTCTAACATACTATGATCAATAATATATTAAAAAACATAACATACTATGATCAATAATATATAAAAAAACTATTTCTTCACTCACGTATATTGACATACTATGATAATAATATATTATATATTGAAAAACTATTTTTTCATTTAAGTATATTAAAAAATTATCTTTTTATTCAAATAAATGAGAATAATTGTTATCAATTGAGTGTATTTTGGAGATTGTGAGGAATGATTGTTATCTTTTTCATTAGAGTTTAATTCTCATAATAATATGAATAAAACTAAAAAACAAATATATTATAATTGCTTCTAAACTATATGTATTTAAAAATTATCTTTAATTCAAAATAATTACTTTTAATTCAAAATTGAATAATAAATATTGATAATTAATATTATAATAAAATAATAATTTATATACATAAATAATAAATAATAAATATGGATATCATATAATATTATATGTGATAATTATATTTATGTTTATGATTAATTATGATATGGTATATAGCTTCATCTTGAATGAATTTTACATTTAGGATCATTCATAAAAAGTAATAGGTTAATATGGATATCATATTATTTATCTATCTTAATATTCAATGGTCTTAACAAAATAGATATTATATGTATGTATGATTAATAAAGTAATAGGTTAGTATGGTAGTAAGATGTATGTGATAATTATATTTATGGTTATGATTAATTATGATATTATATATCCCTTTATCTTAAATGAATTTTACATTTAGGATCATTTATAAAAAGTAATAATAATAGGTTCACAAAATTGTATAAACACAAAATGTTATTAAAATTAAAAGAATATTTATATTAACTAATATTTTATCAATTTTTATTTAAAAAAAATTAAACTCAAAATACTATTTAATCAGAAAATTTTATATTTAAATGATCCACATATTAATAAAAAAAAATGTAATGTATAGCTTGACAATAAATGCAAGTTGAAAACATATTTTGTTTTATCCAAAGTAAGTTAGATTTTCCTTACATTGCGTACACCATAAAAGATTTTAAGTTATATAAAGTTTTAATATTATTTTAGTTAATATTTATGTTACTAATAGAATTTCCATATAATTTTGTTTACAACTTAGTTACTTTACATTTACAATTTCTAATAATTTTGTTTACAAAAATATTTAAAAGATGTTTTGATTTTTTAATACTAAAAAAAATTCATAAAAAATTATTATTAACTATTGTTAACAATAGTTCAAAATTATTGTTAACTATTGCTAAAAATAATGCTTAATTATTGTTAACTATAGTAGATCATGTAGACATGGTTTGATCAAAGATGGATATTATTGACCAAGAATGATATGGTTGTCTATGACTTGACTATGGATGATAATGGTTGAATATGGTCCACTTTGGTTGACCATATTTGATTATTTATAACTTTGGTTTACTATGGTTGACCATGTTTGAAGACCATTCTTAACTTGATTGTGTGTTTGAGCCCTTAGATTGGAAGTACAGAAGTCAATGCTTGAATTTGGTTGATTATGGCTAACCATTCTAACTCCCCCATTTTGATCCTTGAATTAGAAATGTTTATTTTTGTATATGATGAATGGTTGAGGGCCAAGTGTTGCAATATGTAAACATTTTTCATTAAAAATAATAAAAATAAAATACCTCACTAGTTGTATACAAACAAGGAAAAAGTCATGGGGGTGGTATGATTCCTTAAGGGAGGTGGATAAAGGGGGGTTTCAGGGGAATTCTATGCCATATCCATAATTCATTTTTCCATTAACTACTTTGGCTCCTTTGACTTGTTAAAAATAATCATGAATGCATGTAAGAGGTTTGTGGAAGAATCATCTCACCTAGTTATAGAAGCATGGGATAAGTACAATCATGATGGGAATTGTATCACTGAATACATGTAATAGTGTTGCATAATTTTTATCATATCACAAGGTTCACAGTAACAAAAAAATGGAAATGAAGAAACAACTAACTAAATCCAAAAATAGTTAAAATGAACTTTGTTGTAACTACTAGGTAGTTATGGACTACTCACCTGAAATAATGAAGGTTGCAGAAGATCCATGTTGGAAGGTCTCTTCTCTAGTCTCTTGCTCCAAGATTCACCTCATTAATTTGCACACAAGAAACAACAAAATTGCACATAAAGTAGACAAAAAAAATAAAATTTAACTAAATCTAACTAAATCAGATCATAATAGTTAGCTTGCTACCAAATACTTATGATTAAACTAGTGTTATCGGAACTGGTGGAACTGACCATTCTGACTGGCTCTCGACAAAAAATGGTTAGAATCACATATTTTGATTGGTTTGATAACAAACCATCCTTTAGACACTGTACCATTCAGTTCTATATGGAACTATATGGTTTCATACAAGTTTTTATCACATGACTAGGGGCATATGGATTTCAGTTTTTTTTCAAAACATGAAATTGAGGGAGTGGTTTCCTACTACCTAACCATACGTCCTTCTAAAACCTACTAATTAATGGTAATATTAAATTCATAAATTTTAACATTGCCATTAATTATTTAAGGTTGTTTGCAAGTGGTTCCATCCTCATTGGAATTAATAAGGAAATGTAATGGTTTTAAGGATTTTAAGATTGGCAGATTGCAACATTTCCGCCATAATCTATCATGTATGAGGGTATGAAATTAGCATTTAAACAAGAGCATGAGGCCCTCTATGTACCTAGACATTGGATACATTGATTGTTGAACTCTTTTTTCATGACCCTAATAAAAATGTATCCTTCACTCAATTAAAATCACTTATTAGGCATCTTAATATTTTTCTATCTTATTTTAATGCTTAGAGGGTGAAATTGACGATGAATATCCCAATACAGGAAATGTTTTTTATGATATGTAGTTATTTGTTACAACCTGAGTTGTTTTGGACTCTAGAGGCTATTTAGCGCCTCTTTGTTAATGTATTTTGGTGCAAAGATGCATTGCACTTGGTGCTATTTTGGTTACATGCACCCTTAATTGCTATATACATGAGAAAATTTTCATACTTGTGTATAATGTTTTGGATTCATATGGATGCACATGAATATATATGCTTCTTCCAAAATTTTGATATTTTTTGTATTTTTTTATTGACTAGATTTTTTGTTTTTGTTCGGTTCACATTTTTTGGGTTGACCAATTTGGTTAGCAATCTGATTCTAATAAAATTGGATTATTGATCCGAAAATAATAAAGGTTTGTGTATAAATATTGCAAGTGGAAAATGTATGTGTCTTGGGAAATTCGATCAAGTTGCAAGCACATAAAAATTATTGAGTTTTTACTTAAAATGAACAACAACAAAAAGTAATAAACAACCATCAAAAGTAAGCACATAACACAACAAAATGATAAAGGAGTTCACCCCTCTCTTGGGCTACATCTCCTAGTCCAACTTCCAATGGATCATTTTCATTATATCATCAAAAGTGTTGAAAAAATGCTTTACAATGCTCAAAATGAAAAATAGATGGCTCAAATGGCTCTTGAATGTCCAAAAACCCCTATTTGGGCTCGTTCTGCACTTGGTTTGGCCACAAATTGAAGAAAATACCCTTCCTAGAAGTCTTTCCCCAATATTTGTTGTCTCTACTCTCCAAAACACACCCACAATCTACAAAACCTAGAACGCGCTCCAAAACCTAGTGCTCCTGCCATTTTGGTTGCATGGGAAGATTTGGCTCACAGTTAGCGAAATTGTCACCTTATCTCTAAAGGTCTTGGATGCATGGGCCATGTGGCCATGTGCTGGGCTAACCACCCACACCCATCGTCTAGCTCCCTCCACGACTCTGTGATCCTGGCCATATGTCTGAGTGCTGGTGTGTGTGACCATAGGATGGGGCTTAGCCCCGACCCTTTTTCCGCCCAAACGAAACCATAGTTCAAGTTTAAATATTAGTTTGCAAATATATGGTTAAGAACCAAT
This sequence comes from Picea abies, assembly GCA_900067695.1. Classification (NCBI taxonomy): domain Eukaryota; kingdom Viridiplantae; phylum Streptophyta; class Pinopsida; order Pinales; family Pinaceae; genus Picea; species Picea abies. Next base: position 22,323 of record CBVK0102636075.1, read on the forward strand.
TGATAGGCGGGTTGGTGTCCAGGCCTACGTGAAAGCCTTGCCCTTTCCCGGAGGTCATGAGTTTGACCTTGATCCAAATTTTATGAGCAGAACAAAATGAATAAAGATTATTAAAATATTCTTAACACAAAATAAGAGAGATATAATAAAATTGGTTTTCTATTCAATAGGGAAATAACTTGAAACTGTAAAATGCAATGGAAAACAAGCTTGTTGGAAAGGTGGCGGCTTATCTCTAAGAAGACCTGCGATGATTGTGTTCATTCACAAGAATATTGTTACAATGAGGCTCTAAAGGCCTTTTAAAATAAACAGGAATGTCAAAAACCCTAAAAATCCCAAAACCTATCCCTATGAGATGAAGCATTAAAATTCATGTGGGTCCTGTTTGGGTAAGTTAATACATCAACTTCCCGGGGTTATAACTTTTGCATACGATCTTCATTTTAGGCACACGATAACTCATTGGAAAAGTCTAATTGAGACGAACAATTTTCTATTGGCCCATGGAAATGTCCCCAATAGTCCCCTGGTCTCCAAATCCCCAAAAAACGTCGTTTAGGGCCTCAAAACGACCCCAAAAGTTTGTAACCCGAAAAACTATTGAAAAACTGCCAAGGAGGAAAACTATTTTTTGAGCAAGTGGAATAGGTGGTTGGCCACCGATATCCACCAGGATAAATCCTCCCTGCTTAGGAAGCAATGGTCTCCATTGCGTTGAGTTCCCCCATCATATGAGGAAATTTCTATTGAATTTGGCCCTGGGCGAGCCACTTGCCTTGGTGCAGGAGCTGCCCTTGTTTGACAACTCAATAAATATGGATCCTTTTTTGTCGAGTGCCCTTGATCTATGTTTCCACAATATGATCATTGGATGCCTGTTGCATGCAGTCAGGGTTGAGCTCTATTGGTGTCAACTTCTCTACTATCTCTGAGGTGTCCAATAATGGTGGGAAATATGGCCGAAGGAGAGCCACATTGAAGACTGGATGCAGACCAAGGAAGGGGGGAATGTTGAGCTCAAAATCATTATCACACATAGCCTTACTTATGGTGTAGGACCCATAAAAGAATGGGTGAAGCTTCCGATGGGGCCCTGTAAGGAGTTCTTTCTGCAAATGCAACCAAACTTTGTCACCCACTTCAAACTTATGTGGAACCTGATGTTGATCATGGAGTTTCTTGTAGTTGGCATTAGACTTCTGTAGAATATCCTAAACCCGTTGGCATATGTGTTGGATCCTCTCAATGAATTAGGTGGCTTTGCCAACTTCTGGTGGAGCAGGGGATGAGTCGGTCGAGGTGGTCTCCAGGGGTAGTGCAACATCCATGGGGCCCAATGGTTGGAATCCCAACCCCACTTGAAAGGGGTTGTGGCTAGTTGAGATACACAAGGCTCGATTGTAGCTATGATGGACATAGAGAAGACTCTCATCCCATGTACAAGGGTGTTTTGAATTTCACATGCGCACAATATGTACAACCAACTAATTTACAACCTTAGTTTGGCCATCTATCTAGGGGTGGAAGGCAGTGGATTTGGTGAGCTTGGTATCCAGCAGTGACCAGAGGCTCGACCAGAATGAGCTGAGGAACTGACTGTCATGGTCTGAGATAATGATTTGTGGGATCCCAAAATGTACCCATACTCATTCAAAGAAGATATTGGCAATGGCTTCTTCTATGATGTTCTTCTTGCAGGCAACTAGAATCTCCAGCTTAGAAAAGTGATCATCAACAACAAAAACATAGTCATTTCCCCTCTTGGTGGACGGGAATCCCGACATGTAGTTCATTGAGATGGATTCCCACGACCCATTAGGAGTAAGCAGAGGGGTGTACATGCCCTATTTCTTAGTGGTCAGTTTGGAAATAATCCAGGTAGTGCATGACTTAGTACACTTGTCGACATCATGTCGAATTTTCGACCAATAGAGATGTTCTTGCAACACTGCCACTATCTTTTCAATGCCAAAGTGTCCTACCACTTGATTGTATTGATATTCCCAAATCATCTTCGTGTGCTCGCTTAATGGAACAAAGAGATGGCCTAGACGACACAATAACCCATCCTGAAGAAGAAAATTAGCAACCACTGAGTTTGCGCCCAACATTTGGTAGGTGGTGGAGAAGTCAGGGTCTATCTCATAGAGGTGGGGCCATCCAGATGTCTCGTGGACACAAGTGTCTAGCACCATGGTGAGTGCTGCAATTGGAGGTCGGCAGAGGAAGTCAACAACTCGGTTGGTACTTCCTGTTTTATACTTGATGTTGAGGTGGAACTATTGTAAGTATGTTGACCACTTCTGATGGTATTCATTCTGCATTTTTCCTTGGGTCTGCATGAACTATAGTGGCTTGTTATTAGTTTGGATGTCTGTCTCCTTCCCAAGAATGTAATGTCTCCAGTGGCAGAATGCTTGCAAAATAGAGTACATTTCTTTGTCATAAGTAGGGTAGTTATGAACAACATATGATATTGTCTCACTATGATATGCCACGGGGTGGTCGTGTTGAGTGAGAACGACGCCCATAACATAGTTTGAAGCATTTGTCTCGATCTCAAAGCGATGTTGCAGGTCTAGTAATGAAAGTACCAGGGATGAGCACAAACTCTTCTTCAAGTCATCAAAGGCTTGTTGTTGGGAAAGGCCCCACACAATTGTTTCCTTATCTCCACCCCTCGTTACTTGGCTGAGAGCCCATGCGATATGAGATAATACCAACACAAACCTATGATAGAAATTTTCAAGGCCCAAGAAGCTCCGAAGTTTAGTGAGTGTGGTTGGGTCTGCCCTGTCATGGATGACCTGAATATTTGTTGGATCCACACGCACACCATGTTGATCAATGATGTAGCCTAAGTAATGGACCCTGTCCATACTGAAGGAGAATTTTTTCAAGTTCACATATAGTTTGTGTTGTCGAGGGGTGTGGAGAACCTGCTAAATATGCTGCAAGTGTTTCGCCCAAGTCTTGTTGTAGATGAGGATGTCATCTAGATATGCCACTACAAAATTATTGGTTAAAGTTCATAGGATATCATCCATCATCCTAATAAAAGTTGTTGGAGAATTTGTCAAACCAAAGGGCATGACCAACCATTCAAAAAGACCTTATTTTGACTTGAAGGCAGTCTTCCATACATCTGTTTGTTCTATTGGGACTTGGTGGTATCCATACTTCAAATCAATATTATTGAAGTATTTGGCCCTCGTGATTTGATCAAGGAGGTCATCGATTCAGGGAATCAGGTACCGATTTTGGACTGTGATTCAATGCAGAGTTACCAAGTCTCATCTTTCTTCTGCATCGACATGATTGAGCTCCCACAAGGCGATGAGATGGGATGGATGTGCCCCTTTTGGAGAAGTTCTTGGATATGCCTCTTGATCTCCTCATTTTCTAACATAGAGCAATGATAGACTAGCCCATTGGGTAGCTGTGTGCCTGGGGTCTGATCGATGGGATGCTTGACTTGGTAGTGCAGAGGTACCCTGGTAGGAGAGGAGAATATATCTGGTATTATTTCATGAACTTATCCACTTGTTTCTATTGTGTGGAGAGATCGGTCACAGAGGCCCTGGATGTGGCTGTGATCTTTCACTCACTCTCAGGGCGAATCACGAATAAGACAAATTTCTCGGTCTAAGAGATGACCTTCCTGCATTGCTTGGCAGAGATCAAGGAAATAACACTAGGAGGGATTGCTTCGAGTATCCTGTACAATTTCTTGTTCAAAGTAATAATAACACTATGATGCCTAGACTCATATACAACATGACGTTTCCATAAATAAGGTTGGCCCAAAAGAACATTACAAACTTCGAGAGGAGCAACATCACACATTACCTCACCTTTGAAGGGCTTGATGTCGTACGATAATTGACCCTGTTGGATGACGTGGAGATCACTTCATTGGTGGAGCCATCCAATGGTGTAGGGTTGTGGGCGCGGTGTTTTTGGCAGGGCCAACCACTTGACGACCTCTGTTAAGATGAGGTTATTTTGTCTACCGCTATCAACAATGAAGTGTAGCAGGGTGCCTTTTACCCACATCTGCAAATGGCAGAGGCACTCTCCTTCTTCTGGATCATCTGGTTCACCAGGTTGGATCATCTAGCATGACATCCTGTTTGAAAGGTCTAACTGATAAGAACAATTTTTGACTAGTCTATTGGCCCTCAAATCCCCAAAAAATGTCGTTTAGGGCCTCAAAATGGCCCCAAAAGTTTGGAACCCGAAAAACGACAAAGGTGGAAAACTGTTTTTTGAGCTAGTGGAATAGCTGGGTGGACACCGATATCCACCTGGATCAGACCCTCAAGGAGCCAAACCAAAATTGTATGCAACAACAAGGGGTTTCCATGTGGTGGCCCTTGAGTGGGCCATGTGGCACCCTATTATTGGCCACCAAATCCTACCACATGTCGACCAATGATTGGTCCATGTCACCACTTGTCCAATCACCCTGCCATATCACCCTACCACTTCAGCAGTCCATGTCACCCTACCAAGTTATCTAATTGTTCGTACGGACTATACAATCAGCTGCCACATCAACCTATACGGACTGTGTAGACTGCATAGTCAACAATTTTTTCATGTTTGGGAAAATGGACAGAACACCATATCTTTGCCATACATACTCTGTTTGATCTAGTTCAAGTTGCATCGGGATCATGAGGACGTGATATATGCAATGAAACCATTTTTGAGAAATTTCAAATAATTTTATTTTTGAGAATCTTTTGATCCCTTGGATCACTCCTCCACATTGGGAATCTTTTGGACCTCCAAAAGACTATTTTTAGTCAATATGCAGATGAGGGTACAACTCCCTCACTCTTCCAACCTCAATCCATTTATCTTTTCTTGTATTTGTTCCTTTGAGACCAACATGAAGGTACTCCACATTCCCTCGTTTTGAAGTTCTTATCGTTTTGTCAAGGATTGTATCCTCATGCAATTCTGAAAGATATTATGGCGATAAGTCATCTATTGAAGGAATATGCTCCTCAGCAGACCGGAAGAGCACACGTCTGAACTCCAGTCACATTCCAACCTCAATCCATTTATATTTTCTTGGATTTGTTCCTTTGAGACCAACATGAAGGTACTCCACATTCCCTCATTTCGAAGTTCTTATCGTTTTGTCAAGGATTGTATCCTCATACAATTTTGAAAGATATTATGGTGATAAGTCATCTATTGAAGGAATATGATCATTCTCTCTTCGATCATAAATCAAAGGAGGCTCATACACTCTCAAATTATCAACGTTAGCAACTGAATACATTTGCATATAAGGAGGAAAATTCAAATGGAAGGCATTGTTACCAATTTTTTCAAGAAACTTAAAAGGTCCATATCTGATTGGTTTCAACTTTTTACCTTCTCCTTTAAGCCTCTCTTTGCTAATTTAAATCTAAAATTCATCTCCAACTTGGAAATTTTGATCAACACGATGCTTGTCATGTCTTGTCTTGTACTTGGCTTAACTCTTTTCCAACTGTTCTTGTACCATTTAATGGACCAATTGAATTTTTTCAATGAACTTCTTTGCTCTATCAATGTCATAATGATCATCAATAGAAAAATCCTTCCCAAAGATAAAATCTAAAGGATATTTTGGCAAATAACCAAAACATTTTGGCAAATAACCAAAACATGCCTCAAATGGAGATGTTTGAGTCGATGAATGCTTAGCCCGGTTATAAGCATGTTGAATGTAGTGTAGGTGCTCATCACAAAGCTTAGGATGTTTTCTGCAATAACCATGAAGAATATGTACTATTTTTATATTCACCACTTATATTTGACCATCATTTTGTGGATGAAATGCTATTCTTGTTTTCAACGTGGTGTCCATAAGCGCCCATAAGCTTGACAAAAAATTTCCAAGAAATCGAGAATCTCGATCAGAAATAATGGATTTGGGCAACCCAAAATGTACCCATACATCTTGAAATAAAATTTGTGTCATTTTTTCAGATTTAACCTGCTTCTTAGAAGGCATCAAAATACACATTTTTCCAAAACAATCAACCACAAGATAAAGATAATCATGATTCTTTTTAGACATAGGTAATCCTCCTACAAATTCCATGGAAATTCTTTCCCAAGGATGGGAAGGAACTAGAAATGGAGTATACAATCCTAACTTTCTATTGCTAGGCTTACTTGTAGCACATAAAGAACATTTGCTTACATGTCATGAAACACTTTCATTCATTTTAGGCCAATAGTAATACCTTTGCAAATTAGCCACTGTCTTGCCTACACCAAAGTGGCTAGCAATAAGAGAATAATGTGCTTCCATTATGATGTTGACTCTTTCACCCCGTGGAATACATAGCTTTCCAAGATGATACAAAAGTTTATCATGCACATGGTAATCTAATTCCTCAACTTGGTTAGAATGACAGAAATTTGCATAAACCTCTTTGAAATCAACATCTAAAGCATATTGTTCAACATATCTCTCATGCATGATAGAATTATGCTTTAGAATAACTGAAGCACTAACAATAGTCATAGAAAGCATATCAACAAGTTTGTTATAAATTTCTTTCTTATACCCAATAACCAAGTGGAATTGTCTTAGGAAACCCATCCATCTGAAGTGCCTTGCTTGTTGTAGCTTCTTTTTTTATTGAAAGTGTAGCAACGGTTGATGATCTGTGTGAATAATAGTTTATTTTCCCGACAAATAATGTTTCCATTTTTTCACACTTTTCACCAATGCGTACAAATCCTTGTCATATTTAGGATAATTAATCACAACAACACTAAAAGTTTCAGAATGATAACAAATGGGCTTACCATCTTGCAACAAGACTGGTCCCATGGAATAATTACTTGCATATGTTTTCTATCTCAAATGGTTGTCTTAAATCAGGAAGTGCAAGAACTAGAGATTAGCTGATTTTCTCCTTCAATGCATAAAAAACTTTTTGTTTCTTGCCTCCCCATTAGAAAACATGTTTAATGCTTGTCATGACATGTAATGGAGCTGCAATTGAAGAGAAGTTAGCAATAAGCTTTCTCCAATATTGGGCTTCTCCCAAAAAGATTCTAACCTCTGTTACATTGTTGGGCTTGGGCCAATCTAAACTGACTTTGACCTTTGAGGGATCTATCTTCAATTTCCCAAATAAACTAATGAGATATCTCCAAAATCACATTTAGTCATCTTTAAAAACAAATTTTATTCTCCAAGACATCTAAGACTTGTTTCACATGCCTAACATGATCTTCATGAGATTTTCTAAATATCAATATGGCATTCAAGTAGACAATTACACAATCATCAATAAAATTCCTTAAAACATTATTCATCACTCTCATGAATGTTGCAGGAGCATTACAAATACCAAATGGAATAACCATCCATTCATACAAACCTTGCTTTTTTTTGAAATTTGTCTTCCATGTGTCTTCTTCAACAATCCTAATTTGATGATAACCACTTCTCAAGTGCAACTTAGTGAAATACATAACATCTTTCAATTGATCAATAAAAATCATCAATTCTATGAAGAGGTAATGATTCTTTCCCATAATCTTGTTCAAGGCTCTGAAATCTACACACATGCACCATGTACCAAATCTACACACATGCACCATGTACCATCTTTCTTTGGTACTAAAACAATTCGTGACCCGCATGGAAATGTGCTTGGCATGATAACCCCTTTGTCAAGAAACTCTTGGATTTGTTTTTTTAATTTAGCATTCTCCATGACTGACATCCTATACATGCCAATTTTTGGAAGAGGACAATGTTGTTGTAATTGGATCGCATGTTGGATACCTCTTTTAGGAGGAAATCCTTTTGCCTCCTGAAACATCTCATCATATTTGTTAACAACCTCATATAAATCAGATTTTAACTTTGCATCACATCCTTGGTAAGCTTCTTTTTCAACATTTTATTTGGGTTTGATCATCAAGAGTACAAATTTCTTACTAGCATTGACTAATCTCTTCCTTTGTCCATCATTTACAAGTGACAAATTCAACTTCTTGGTATGTGCTCTAACAATGTATTCAACTCCTTTTTTAAACAAATTATATTTTTTCTCATGACGATGAAATATGGATCTCCTATAATATAAATATGGGCTTCCCAACACAATACCACAAATATCCAATGGAATGACATCAAGATCTACCTCATCTATAAATTTTACAGTGATGAAAAATCTAAGTTTACATCTTTTTGTCACACACAATTTGGAATTGTCACATATCCAACCTAGAGGGTATAGTTTAGGATCAGGATTTGTTTCCACATGCAATTTCTTGACAGTGTCTTCAAAAATGAGGTTTTCTTGAGATCCATTATCAAATAGAGTATCTATCTTTTTATGCTTCGAAATAACCCTTATGTGGAAAGGCTCTATTGTTTCTTTTTAATGTTGAGTTTCATTGAGGCTACTACTTGAAGAACTAGTATTGGAAATAGATTCCTTACCTTGAAAAACCATGGCTATGATTTTTGTTTCATCTCCAAAATTAGATCCTAAATAATGTTGTGTAGTTGCAATAATATTTGGTTTCCCTTTCTTGTTGAACTTTTTGGGTCTCATTTCAGGATCAAGTTTCCAACAGTCATCTTCATCATGGCCATCTTTTGAAAAGTGTTTACATGAGAGTTTTTCTCCCTCTTTCTTGACTGAAGCATTCTTATTTCCATTTCCTTTGAATTTTCTCTTTGTTTTGTCTCCATTATAAAATGGCTTCTTGCTGCCCTCTTGAGGAGCATTCTTCCCTCTTTCTTCTAAATGAGTTTCCTATCCACAAACTTCATTTAGATTTGTAGGGTTAAACATGAAATTTGTGCGTCTCAAATAGCTATGTAATCCTCCAATGTATTTGAGTAAATTTTCTTGAGAAGATAAATCTATACCCAAAATCAAATCTCT